>JAXGGA010002146.1:0-129799 GCA_038373865.1 Uloborus plumipes | reverse complement strand
AAAACTATATGTAACTCTGTGAGCCTTAGCTGCAAAGTTAACTAACTGTAACCGCAATGTAACATTCTTATCTGTTAATGATAAGTATACAATATACTGAATTTTTCTTTGTTAAATTTCATCCAATTATTTTATAAGTTTTAATAATCATTCTTAATTATACTAAGAAAAATGCTTAATTGTAACTGCATTGTACTATTCACTTAACTGTTCACCTTAACCTGTTCATAACAGACAGAAGCATGTGCTCAGTGTGTATGGTGCATGTGCACCATATTTTTTATGGACCTATTTATTTGGTAGGTGAAGATTCATTCACAACAGATATAAAAGCTGTAGCTATTGCATACAAAGTGTATAAAAAGTATTTTGGCTAAGTTTTTTTAAGTAAAGCTATTATGTTATTGAATCGTTTATTTCGAAAAGGTAACATCTCTATTTTGATCTCCTCTATCTCTTTAGAAAATTAAACAGCGCACGGTTATATTTTTGAATGTCATAATCAATGGTTATTTGGTAAATTATTGCAGTAGTTGTGTACTTAACTAAAGGCATTTTTTCATTGATTATGACATTCAAAAATATAACCGTGCGCTGTTTAATTTTCTAAAGAGACAGAGGAGATCAAAATAGAGATGTTACCTTTTCGAAATAAACGATTCAATTGCATTCTTCCTTAAAAAAACTAAATACAGTGTTTAATTAGCTATATATTTTAATAAATTCTTTATCTAATTAGTTTAATAACTTGTATTAATAATGTGCTTACAAAATGTATGCATTTTCATCAATCATTTGAGTGACCAATAATTGCCCCGTAAGTGGCCAGGAATTACCCCATCTCTGGGGTAATTCCTGGTCACTAATTAACGACAATTACTCAAGTTCATTATGTATTGTTGATAGCATGAATATTTTATTCGATGGACCTCCCAATGTGCTTCCTCCATACCAAAATTTGTAACTCTAACTTAGATAGATTTTGTGATAATTGGATGTTAATGCTTTTTGACCAGGAATTACCCCAGGTGACCCTAAGTAGTTAATCAACTGTTTGCAAAAACAATTTAACAAACATATTTTTAGTTAAGATCGCAGTGTGGTTTTTATCACCAAAGTACTTAAAATACATTATTATTTATGCTGTCGTTTTAAAAGGAACCTGTGAAAATCATGATTGAAAACTGGGTCACGAGTGCTAAAAAGTTTAAAACCGCTGGTTTAAACATCGTTTCATGTTGTGGTGCAAACTACAATGACTTCTTGTAGATCTCGTACAACTACCGATAACTTGTTCTAACTTTGAGCATTGAATAAGGGCTAAAAAATTGGAAAAATAAGGTGCTTGCCCCCCTCCTCCCTTTTTTTACAGTTATAGTTCCGATATGTTGCTTTGGTCTTATTTAACACTGTAGTTATTTAAGTAAACACATGAGACATTAGCTAGTAGTTTACTACGTTTAGATTTTCCGTCTTTATCACTGTAAGATTTTAGAGATTTAAGCAGATTTGTGGCTTAAACTATAAACCAGCCCACTTTATCTGAGAGTAATTTTTTAGGTAGGCACAAAAGTACAATAGGTTGATAACAGGCTGTGGGGTAAGCTTTCATTCTGCGAATTTCGCAATTTATAGACAACATTAATTGCAACTCGCTCTTTCTATTGATCCAGCTTGAAATATTAAAAATGATTGATTTTTTTGACAACATATGGACTTAGCTGGTTTACAATCTAAAAGAGATTGAAATATTTAGAGCCAGTCGTCTATTTTCTTTTGTAAATATTTATGTAAGATTTAAAACACCTGTTGGAATTTCTCTAATGATACGATTTTTTAATCATTTTAGCGCTATCTTCTTCTTGATTACATTGAACAGAAGTAGTCATATTTTTCTAAAATTTCCAACTAATTAAAATCGGAAATTAATAAGTAATTAATTTTTACTAAAGATATTTCAACTCTCTCATTAAAATGACTTATATCTAACAGAAACTATCTATTGTATTTTTTACAACCACGTCTTCCCATTGTTTGTAGAAAACATCTGCTGGATAAGAAGACGCTGCATTATTTTTCGCTTCATGCAGATCTTACTTTAAAAGATAAATGCTAAAAATAAAACAGCTAATTAGCTTCGAATTTAGTTGAAACAAATTTCTCATTAAAGGATTTTGCTTTTATGATTACTTTCAAATGAATAATGGTTTGGGGCTCTACCGATAAGTCCGGCAACTGATCACAATGTCGACAGCGATAGAGAGGCTTAATTTTCGGCGTAGCGCGGCTCTCATTTACTTTTCCTGTATTGATTACTTTTATTATGATAAATAACACAGCAAAATTGTGTTGAAAATCATCAATCATTGGTCTGGAGAGTTTATTTTTCTTGCCATTCATCGGAATGATGTTTCGGTATTAGGTGGAACATTGAAGATAAAAATAGGGAAGCGGTAGTTTTAGTGAATAGATATATGAAATGTTTACATGTTTGACAATGTGAACGAAAAGTGTTCCTGGTGTGATGAAAAATGATCGCAAGGAAAAACAGCGGTGTAACTGGTATTTCTTTCTGAAAAGAGTGTTATAAAAAATCTACAAAGCGTGCCAGATAAAGTTCGATGATACCTTTATCTTTATCAAATATTTCCGACGAATAAATATGTGAATTGAAAAAAACATTATTCTTCAATATTACTCTCAAGTCAACCATATCATTTTTTACTTTCTTCTATATCTAATGTATAGAAAGAAAGTATTTGATTCGTAAAAAATTTTGAATTTCGACGAATTTTTATACTTTGAGGTGAGCTGAGTCCATTTTGACCAATTTTGAAAATATGTGCGTCTGTCTCTGCGACTGTATGTTGTGACTAGTCTGTTATGGCCGCTGCAGAGCAAAACCTACTGCCTGAAACCGGACGAAATTTGGTACACATATGTGCACCGATGTGAACAGGTGAGCATTAGGCTAGGGAGCAAATTCCTACAAGGGAAGAGGAACAATCGAACGTTTTCTGCGTTTGGGTGACAGCTATATCTCAGGAAAAGGCTAGCAGAACCAAACAAAAGTCAGTGCATAGGTAGACCCTTTCTTATCATTATTATTATAGTAAAGAATAACTTAACTTTATAGATTTATCTGTAAAAGTAAAATTAGTTACATAAATAAAAATAATTATTTCTAATGTCTTCTCGTTAAGTGGAATGGTTAATTATTGAATTGTTCAGTTTGTAGCAATAAACAATTTCAGTTTTTGAAAAAAGTAATAATGATTGGTTTTTATCGAAAGTAACCCTGAACTTATTTTTTCTTCCACTTAAAGCATGTTCATGAAATGGGCTTCTCTGAAACAGGAGTAGCCAAGTGCGAGTTTCTGATATTCAAACTATGTCTAGGACGATATTGTGTGTTACGCTTGAAATTTCTCACCAAATGTCGAAGATTTGGTGATTTATGAACTTGGCTGCAGTAAAAATACCCTGAAAAATTACTTCTATAATTATACAGTAAAATAAAGCGAGGTTTTTTTCAAACCTTTTGTAATCTTTTCTTTTTTTTTTCCTTTTGAGACAAATTTGTTTCCGACACTGGTAACCTTTTCTGGAATTCTAATTTACCTATTTTCTGCATTTATTTCATTCGGTTATTTAAGAACTTTCTCTTTATTTTGAAAGCGCAGGAGGTGTTCAGGCCAAGCAAAATTTCAATCACAGTGCTACCTATAAGTACCTGTAAGTAATCCAAAAGTATATGTACCCAATAGACGGCTGATGTGTTCTGTCTCGTTGTTTTAAATACAACTTGATGTTTAATATTTTAAGAATGGCTTGCTTTATTAAAATAGGGAAGTTTCGGCCACAGAAAATATTTCTCTTTTGACTTCTAAGTTCCACTTATTGTTAAGACAGTTATTAAACAAAAAAAAACTTTCCCTTGCATTTATTCTTTAAAACTCCATTCGTAAAACTTGTCAAAAATGTCGTCTTCGCACCAAAAACAGTATTATTATTTTCTCTTTAGTTTTCCAGGAATCTCTAATAAAGACACGCTTTGGTATTACTCTCAGATAAACTCCTCTCACTTCTCTGAATTAGATGTTAAATCGTTTCGTTGAATTCTTTCTTTCTTGACAACTGAAGTTAATAGGACGTCACATAGTTGGAGTGCTTCCAGAAGTGAAACGGCAGACTATTATTCAGACGGGATTCCTTTCGAGCTGACAAAAAGTAACTATTATAGTTGTTGTCGGGAAAGATTAATTATCTTAGTGTATCAGAATGCATATATGAAATCATACTAAACTATCCACAATAAATATATATTTTCACACAGGCCCGTCATTTAGGGGGGGGGGCAGGGGGGGTCAATTGCCTCCCCCCTGACTTTGAGAAATCAATGTATTTACATATAAGTGGGAGTGTTTTTTTATGTTTTCCGATGAAATTGCATTGCGTTTGGACCCTTTGCCCCCCCCCCTAGAAAAACTTGAAATGACGTCCCTGTTTACACACACACGCATATATAAAAATATATACACACACGGAAACCAACAAAATCTATCCCGGAAAACATTTTAAGTAACATATTAATTATTTCTCAAAGATTTTAGGAGTATTCAGTGTAACATGGCTTTTTTTTTTTTTCATTTTTTGAGCATTCACGATTGCTTACAGGGCCGCTGAGAGCCGAAGTAGGCCCCCTGTCAGTTTACTCACCAACCCTTACCCCAAACTTTAGATTTTTACTACGACTCGAATCTAGGGCCCTATATGGCTCTAAGGCCTCTAGTTTTCGATTAGGCTGACATGGGCTTTCATTAGACCAGGGGTTCCCAAGCTTTTTCGTTCCGTTGACCCCTTGCCTAGTTTTCCAGTCTCCCGTGAGCCCCATTCCTTGAAGTCGTTGCAAAACTAATCAGGAACTAACAACAAAGCTCAGGCATTCAAAACAGCAAATTTAATAATAAGTTCTATCATTGATGTTCTAAAACAAACAGATGAATGCAAAATATATGAAATAATGGCGAGATACATCAGAAATTTACACAAAAGTATGAGGGCTCTTTTAATATTGGTTTTTTAAACAATTATAAACTTTTTAATCGCTTACTCGTCGCACTTTTTTTTCCAAACACTGATCAAAATTCATCAGGTTTTTTTATTTTTGTTTTTTTTTATGTTCATAATATTTTAAACACATTAAAATAAAAAACACTGCATTTTCCTCTGAATTTAGTGGTTTTTTAAAGGTAGGAAAATTTTAATCAACTGACCCAATTTTACCTTAAAGTTTGCTCTCTTCGTGCATCCAAGATAGGCTGAAAAGCTTCAATGCAGGCATTGAGAAAGAAAAAGTAAATTTTGAGCGGAGAATTTTTTTTTTCTTCAAGTAATGAGCATCGTTGGTGACAAACAATATTTGAAAATTGGAGATCTGTAATAAGGGAATATAAGTTTAAATGTTAATAGTATTTCTGCGTGTGGTAAATTTTGAAACCTGGTATGCATAGTCCTACATTGCAGTCTTAGCAGTAGTATCTTGTCTTCTTCCGAACTCTTTTCCCATTTGCATTCGTCCTACTGCAACACACTTTACATTCTCTAGCAGGATTTGCTTTCTTGTCTGTAGGGGTATTATTTCCAGAAAATGGCGTTCAATCAATCGACTTAGTGACGCTTCATTCGATGGACTACCTCCTCTTGAAACAGGAACGGAAGCTTGATATTTCTCCAATATTTCATCGACCAAATCCTTTCGAAACTCCAAATTTGTTTTTCTTCCACCTTCTTTAGTAGGTGTAGTAGTTGTAGAAATAAAAACTAATACGGGCACGACAAAAAGTAAAAATTTTGAAGCTTTAAAAATATCAGAAACGCAGCCCGTATGAGACACGGGCACGACTAAATTTGCCCGAATATTCTGCCCGTATGAGGAACGGGCACGACGACTTAAGCGGTTAAATGCCTGACAACTTTCTAAAAGTTTCAGTTCGAGCTCTGATGCAGAGCAAAAAATTTAAATTTAAAGAGAAAAGCTAAAGTGAAAAACGTAATGTTTTAATTCGTAGTTTTATAATAATAATGGCAAAAAACTTAAGCTAATATTCTTACATAACATAGGTGTACAAGGAAAAAAAGGAGACTGTTTTAAGCGCGAGGGAGTGAATTTTGTGCATCAACAGCGGGACCCCTATTTGCATCTTGTGGACCGCCATTTTTCTCTTTCCTTTGTATGGACCCCTTGTTAACTCCAGGCTCCAGGGGACCCCTGGGGGTCCTGTGGACCACTTTGGGAACCATTGCGTTAGACCATGGAGTCTTATTGTTTTCACTTGACCATAGTTAATAATTTTATTTTCTATGCCTATAATGCAAACCGACTTCGAGGATTTCCGTAGACACTTCTTCTGAGCGGTGGCGTTCATTCCGCCGGTATCGACTTTATTTACACTAGACCTTCATGATACTCTTCCGACAAAAACTGCATCCAGGCCTAGATTCATTCCCCTCATTCATTTGAATTTTGACAGCTTGAATTAACATACTATTTTTCAAAACTATGATTGCAATAAGAGCCATTTGTAGAACAAGAAATCCAATGAATAGGTTCCTATCCCAATTCGTGATTGCGAAAAACATGATTAGAATTCAAGACGTCTGCGTCAAAATGCTTTTTTCTTTCTTTTTTTTTTTGTTGAGAGGTACCATTATTGTCGTCGTTGAGCATTGTATCTACTGTTTGTTTGTGTATTGTGCGCCTGGCAGCCAAGAACGCTTCCATTTGAAAAAGGGGAAGATAGGTTTAGGATGCGCACTTCCCGATGCCTTCATTTTTTGCTTGCTTGCTACTTCCTCGTTGCGTGTCCCCCCCCCTATTTCGAGAAAGTCAGAAGAGACTTGGCGCGTGCGCAGATTCGACGGAGGTCTTGCGAAAAAATGTTAGACAGGAACTAAACGGAAACAGAAGGAAGAAAAAATGTATATTTTTCCAAAACCATTTCTGAAGACAGATAAATCTAAGCGTTTCAACTTACGAATATTGCATGGTTGAGCAAACTTTTCTTTTTACTTTTCATGCAGCAAAAGCATGTAAATATAACATTTTTCAATATTACAGATTAATACATCAATATTATGTATCTGTAAAAATCAGCGGCAAAATTAATGCAAAAATAACATAATAATTCTTACAGATCGATTGAGTATGTGTGCGTTTTTCTATTGTAAGTTCAAACTCATTGATCATTTACCAAATACTACTACGCGTCTGATTTCATTGAACTATCATATTTAAGAAAGCTTCCGTACTGTATAAAATTTCAAACAATGCAAACATAATATCAGATAAAATTCAATAAAATTTAATCAACAATATTACCAAAGTTTTTAATTAGTCTTCATTATAGAAATGAATTCTCCAGACCATAAACTATTCTCACACCCAAAGGGTAGTATGGGCATTGTTCAGTTTAAATTAATAGTTTTAAGTTTTGTGCAAATATACTGCGTAAAATTTGAAACTTTAATTAACGTGAAAAATAGCTTTATATTTTCTAATAGAATAAGTGAACATTTAATATAAACAACTTATGTTAGAGAAATAAATTGCAGATGCTTAAATCTCTGTTTGAGCTAATACTATTAGGGGAACAAAACATAATGTCGTTTTTTTTCTTTTTTCTTTTGCAAACAGTTTTTTTTTTAAGTTTTGATTTTTCCTTAAGTATGTAATTACCCTTGTTATAAAGAAACGTTTTAATATGTAGTGCACAAATTTTTAATTCCGAATAGATAGAAGTTCATTGATTTTGAGAAAAATTGAAACTGGCATTTTGGATATCGAATACATTTCCAAATATTTTTGTCATAAAAAGAGCGGAATAAACAGAAATCAAATGGGGCGATGTCAGGTGTGTTTGGTGGATGAAGCAGCCCACCAAAGTTCATTAATTTTTTTTTTGGTTCACCTTGAACAGTGGAATTGAATTATTATGTTTCAGAATCACTCCATTCCTTCTGTTAATAAGTAAAAACATTCTCACTATTTTCACCATCACAAATTTCACCATCTGATTTCTCTCTCTCTCTTCCAATTGCTAAATATCATGTATTTGTTTTATTTAGTATTATCATACACAATTGCTAAAACACTTTCTATGAGAAAAAAAATTTGGTTTGTATGCAAGATGTCATTTCTACATATTTTTTCTTCAAAAATCAATTTTTGTACATCCGGAATTGAAAATTTGCATATTAAATGGCAAAAGACTTGATAACAAGAGTAATTACATCGTTGTTTAAAATTTAAAAAAAGTAAGAAATTATGTGTTTGTAAAAAAGCGACAATACTTTATGGGCCCACTTATAAAACAAAATAAATATTACCCATTTGTAAGAAATTGGTATTTTTATGCATATTCTACCTCTGCAATACGAAAAAAAGACATCTTTTACAAATTTTTGTGCGGAAAAATAAGTATTGACTATGTAAAGTATCTTATAGTAATGTACTTCAGATTTAAGATATCTACTACACATCCAAAAATAGCTTAAATTAAAGCCTATTTATAAAAAAAATAAAACCTATTTCTTGACATTTATTTTTATCTTGTAAAATCTATTTCCATTCATCAGGTTAAAAGTTAACACAAAGATTATATCCTGTTTTTCAATCCAGAAAGAAACGCACGTCCCAAAGTTCCGTTATACTGTTGAATCAAACTCGAGATTTTCTTTACACAGTGGAAACAATTTCTTCAACCAATTTCGCCAAAGCAATACGTATGCAAATTAGGGTAATCCCACACTCCATTGTGAATTTAGGATATTGAGTTTTCGTAGCTGGAAATCCAATTCCATGTAGCAGACTTAAGAATATTCAGTCTGTGCGTAGTTATTTTGCTGCTGTTAAAGTTTTAATTATTGCAACTATTGTTGTTTCCTTGTTCACATGAAGTGCTTAAAGTGTTGTCATATAATAATATTACTTGCAATATCTCAAGGTTTAAAACCATTTCAATAAGACATATCGATTTGAAGGCTTATGCTTTTTTATTGCCAGATTTGAAAGAAACTGGCGTGTGACATCTTTTCATTAGTTTCTGTTAATTGGGATGTTGAGATACTGAATTTAATATACGGGGTGACCAGTAAGTTACACGCTGATGTTAAAAATTAATTTCTGAAAAACTACTGATTTAATTATATATATGTATTTAAATTCCATAACATGGTATAATATATGGGAATTTGTTTAATACATCTTAAATATGTCTTCTGTTACTAGCTACAGTATGGCGAAAACGAATAGCGAAATTCGGCATCACTCGTTAAAAAGTCGAAGTTTCAATGCTTTCATAATTACTGTCTGAAATAGTTTTTAAGGCGTTGATGCTGTTAGGGTTTTCAGAGTAAAATATATTTTGATATACCTCAGAAAAACTTCTTTGAGTCACTTTTGAGCTGCTGTTGTTCAAACAATGAAAATATTCTCAGAAACGCTATATCTTGACATTTTCACTGAAAAATAAATAGCAAAAGCCTACTCAATGAGATTACTCAACAAAAAAAAACCGCCAGTACACTGAATCTAACCACCAAGTTTAGACTTGATACACCAAACAGTTAATAAAAATTGACGTTTACTTTCAACGCGCTACTCACTATATGCTATAGACAACGTACACATGTTCGTAAATATTTCAAACTCTCGGATGAAATAATTTCAAACAATGTACCTATTGACACGGACGCACAAATACTAAGCAATAATCTGGTATATCACCATTTTGTTGGGTCATTCTACGCTATTTGAATTCAGACGGCCAATGGAAAAACTTCATGTAAAACTGATTTTATTAATGTTTTTGTATGCAGAAGCATTACAGACTATTATCTTTTATATGGACCACCCAATTAATTCAATGCAATTAT
The DNA here is from genome assembly GCA_038373865.1 of Uloborus plumipes. NCBI lineage: Eukaryota > Metazoa > Arthropoda > Arachnida > Araneae > Uloboridae > Uloborus > Uloborus plumipes. Next base: position 119,863 of record JAXGGA010002146.1, on the reverse strand, counting down.
TTTATTTTAGCATTTACAGCCGAAAATAGTCATAAATGTATACTCCCCTGGCCTGTCCAAATACTAGCTTTTATACAAACATGTTCGACGCTCAATTTTTGCTAACGTGGCATAATGATTTTTGCCATAATCATACACTTACATTAACAGAGAAACCTATTTCATCAGTAAACATTGAAAAAATATTTATTATTATTTAAAAAAAATACACTTTTCAACGGGCCATATCAACAGTGTCACCTCCACCTGGCGAACTTCAAAGACTGAAATTTAGCATAAAAAATGCATAAGAATGATGTTGATTGCGAATAACCAGTGTAATGCTGAGTAAAGTTAAAAGCAAGCTAAGAGGTTTTAAAAAATTCGAATATTATTGCATCGGTTCTTGTTGAAAGTGCCTCTAAGCTTACTGCGCCAGTCGCTGTAGTATTTCCCCTGGTAAGTATAACTTTTGATATTTCATCGTTAAATAAGTATGCGTATGTACAATGTAATGCTTATTGTGTGCAGACATCACGGTTTACTTGAAGTTCTGGTGAGAAGAACGCGTGATGCTGTTTTTATAGGTAATGTGTGATTTTGTCACTTCTCTGGCGTCACCCCCCTGGCATTTTTGTTCAAAAAAAGGGTAAATATACATTAAAACTGTGTTATAAGCATAATTAATTTCATTTTTAATCCTAATTGCCCCTGTGAAAGTAATTTGAATGAACGTAAATAATGCGGGAAGTATTTTTATTTGGGATATGCGGTGCGACTTGTATGCAACATGTCGCATTTTCAGGATTATTTTTTTTCATTTTATTACAACGTGAAATTTTTTTTTGAATACAGGTCTTATAGAAATGAGTCCATACTATGATTTTACACCGAAAAATAAGTGAAATAATTGTAAATCAAACCAGAATTCCGCCAATAGTGTCACTCCCCTGGCAACGCATTTTCCCCTGGTATCGATAAACCCCCCAAAAATTGAAATTTCGTCTGGCCCTTAACACTACAATCATAAAAATAGCGGCTACTAGTGATATAATGAGTGTGAAATTGAACAGATTATTTTTTCTTTGGGGACACAAAAAACGCATTGATCGTAGAATCACCCTGTTATTGTTACCTGCTATTTATTTAACAAAATGAGCCGACTTGTACCACCATATTAGAGTAATTTAAAAAAAAATACAGCAACTTCAAATCAATAAATAAGTTTTCTCAACTGATTTATTAACAATAATTTTGTGTACTTGTAATTTTTTTTAACAATTTCCAAAAGCATTTTCTCGAATCTATCATTATGTCCAACAGTAAATAGTTGAAAATTTAATGTAAACTAATTAGCATATGCTACGTTATGATAGTTTTTATCATATTTTATTACTTTTAGATCCAACCTACAAAGCAGTTTGTCTATGAACTCATAAAAACAGATTCAAATCTAAGCAAGTCATTAAACATTGACAATTACTATTTCAATTGAATACTGCAGTACCTTTGACGTAAATATCGCGGTTAGGAATCAGTTTACGATTGCAATGTACTTTCATAGAAAAATCATTCTTTCTGCACAATATTAGCTAAAATCGAGAACTTACATTGTAGAATCAAATGTATCAAATGTATGCATTATTGCAGCATTTAAATAAATTATGGATCAAATCCACAATTCTATATAAATAGCAGAACATTCCAAAACGATATCCGTTATTTTATCATCAATTCTTACATCAAAAGACTTAAAACATTCGATAAAATCATTCCTGCTGTTCTATCTCTGGTATTGACATTTACTGCCTTAAGCGAACTTACTTTGACTTACTTTCAAGTACACTTTTAAGTATTTCAGCTCGGATAAGAGAATGAAATGTCTTAAGCAAAATAAATTTCAAATCAAAGTTTTGGAGCATGAAAGAAAACAAAACAAAATGTCTCGGAAACTACTCAAAATATATTATGAGTCGTTTCAAAGCTTACGTGGCCTCCGAGACCGGTCCCATAAATAAAATTTCACCCGACTGGCAAAGCGTATTTCAAATAAAAGTTGCTGACGAGATTGCAAAAAGACTATGAAATATAAGGCATAGTTCCACGTGTTAAAATCCATTTGTCAAAGAAAGAATTTCTTATTGTACTTTGCTTTTTGCTGCTGAGACGTTTCCGAGAAGACCCGAACTCTTTAACAAGACTAGTTTTAGTAAAAAAATAAAAATTCTGCTCGAAAATGGAATATTGTAAAATTATTTAAGACGTTGGTTGAAATCTTTTGTACTGAGAGAAAAAAACAAAAGGAAAGATGACGCATTTTAAGAAAATATAATATGAAGACGCAAGACGGGGAAAAGAGTCGAAAACAAACTGCATAAAAAAAAATAAAAAAAAATAGTATCTTCCCACGTGTGCCCAATTTTCAGAACTTGTACTGAGAATTTGAATCATGGCAAGACATCTCTTGTCCTGCCATGAACTTGACAGAAATTCGCAAAATAATGGTGATGAACTTGATGGATTAAGCATATTTTTTGCTCAAATATGACTTCTGACATAATCACAAAAAAATTATATGCATTAATGGACTATACTGCTGTGCTAAGGTCAAACGTGGTATCTGCAGATGACCTCAAACTGAGATATTACTTTTTAAAGTTTTGCGTCCCCATTAGAGATGTAAAATTTCCGGAAATTTTGAAGTGATGGAAAAAAAACGGTTTTTTTCCTGTTTTTTTCCGGAAAAATTGGAAAAAAATGAAAAATTGACTTTTTTACAATTAAAAAGAGCGTTTTTTAATAGTTTTGTTTTTCTGGGACCATTTAAAAGGTTAATCATTAAAAATATATGCAATCAACACATATTTTTTTTCCTGATGGCAGAAATACGCATAATTAGGTAGGTTTTAAAAGGGAAAAAATAGCCTTTCTGTTTTATGACTCAAAGCTTTCTTGGTCAAACCCATAAATGAATCATATCGTCACTTCACTGTTAATATTGGATAAAGTGTGTCTAACCCTTACAATTAAATTTTCTATTTTAGACTGTCTTTAAAACTTAAAATAATAAGTAGATACTTTCAAACGTCAATAATAGTGTTTGAAAGAAAAATCAGAATGATTTTTCTCCCTTGCAATATAACCTCACTATCTAAAAATGAAAACTATTGAGTTCTGGTTTTTCCCCACCCAATCTAAATCCAAATAAAAATTAAATGACTTTTTTTTAAACCTTTCTAATAGAAAACTATAAACTGCGTAATGTTTTCGAAACCTGAACAAAATTTAAACTGGAGTTTCAACTTACTGTACTGCCTTGCTAAGCACAATAGTCGTACCCCAACTTTTCAACAAAACCAGAGTTATTAACCAGAGGTATTTGCTTCTTCCAGGTTGTTTCGTATGTGTTATTAATAAAATGTTTTGTAGTCATTTGTGATTGGAAACTTTTTTTTTAATCTGCTGAATAAAAAGTCATCACAACAAAATATATGGAGGCGCAGCTCTTTAAAATGCTATATCTCAGTTTGAGCTCAATTGCAGATTCTACTATGTGCTTAGCAAGCACGGCAATATACATTTAGTTCGCATAGTCAGCGGAAACCTCGTTTTGTGGCTGAAGTTATGCTTATTCATTTCATGAAGAAGTAAAATTAGTTCTTCACTAAAAGGACGTTGGTTTTGTTAAAGAAGTTTCTGTGTAGAGTTGTTGTGTTGAGCAGAGCCTGATTAACCCGCAAAGTTAGGGGAAGCTCTGTCTCATTTTGAGGCCCCTGCTTTTTAAGGCGGGGGGGGGGGGCATTTTTATACTCTTGAGACATTGAAACAAATCTTGCTAAGGGTACATATTTCTAAGAGCTGCCAAAGCAGAATTCAGATTAAAGTCTGCCCACTTCCTTCAGTAATATGTAGAATTTTCATACATAATACACATGGTTGCATTGCAATTCTATGATTCGATGTTGAATCAGATTTATTACTTCACAGAATTAATAAAGCATATCAAAAATACATTGTAAAAAAGTTTGGTCAAATCCCAAATTTAAAAATAGCTTATGGTGGGATTAATGTTTTATGAAATGTATCTTCACTTTTAAAACTTTCCAGAAAATTTTTATTGAACCAGTTCTAAAGTTTACAATTGCCTTTAGATATGCATTTAAAAGCAGAAACTAGAATTTTAAATCACAGGTTTCCAGTCATTTTTGGGCCCCTGAAAATTTTTTAGGGGAAGCTCGTGCTTCCCGTGCCTTTTGGGTAATCAGGCCCTGGTGTTGAGAGAGTTTTGAGTCATTCCATGTCAAGTGGACTAGTGGTCCCCACCCGACCATCTCCGATTTGGATCAAATTTTACAGAGGTATAGACATGCCTATGAAACTAACCTGCGCAAATTTTTAGCTTCCAAGATCCAAATCTGGAGGAGCTAGGATCCCTCAAAAAATGTGGCTCAAAATGGCGGATGAACTTCATGAAACAAGTTGCAATGTTTAGGTCAAGGTTGCAGAAAATTTTATCACAGTGGAAGCCTAATTTTTTTTGGAGCTTAAAGTACTTTTGGTTGTCAACACTCGCCAGTATATTCTTTGAGATTGCGCTTATTAGATTTTGTGTAGCACGTGCCTAAACTTGCGAAAAAACGCGGTGGGCAATTTTTTTCCTGGATTTCAGGTTGTCATAAATTTTTAACCAAAAAACTTCAAAGGTTTATACTTCGTAGTTTTATTGTCCAAATACTTGTTTTTAATGTTTTACAGCTACAGAGCTTAAATATTGTATTTGTAAAAGATATTGGCACCCTAAGTGTCGATGAAAACGCTTCTTTTGAAAAATCGCCTGTTTTCAACTCGCTATATCTCAGGTTTGTCACCTAAGCCCATTTTTTCTTTGGCACCATTAGAAAGAACAGATTTTTTCCTATCGAAATGAGTTTTTTTTTCGATGGTGTTCTTTCGAATAAGGATGAAAAAATTAGCTTGAAATACTGTCTGTTATGAAGAATTGGCATAATTAGGTTAAGACTGCAGAAAATTTTATCACACTGGGGGCCTAATATTTTTGGAGTTTAAAGTACTTTTAGTGGTCAATACTCTCCAGTATTTTTTGTGAGATTGAGCTAATTAAATTTTGTGTACCACGCATGTTAACTTGCAAAAAAAACGCGTTAGGCAATCTTTTTCCTGGATTCATAAATTTTTAACCAAACAAATTCAAAGGTTCATGTTTCGTAGTTCTATTGTCCAAATACTTGGTTTTAATATTTTACAGCTGCAGAGCTTAAATATTGATTTTGTAAGAGATATTGTTGTCAAAAGTGTCTATCAAAATCATTTTAATGAAAAATCGCCTGTTTTCAACTCACTGTATCTCAAGTTTGTCACCTTCCACTGTTTTTTTGTTGGCACCATTAGAAAGAACAGATTTTTTCCTATTGAAATGAGTTTTTTTTTCGATGGTGTTCTTTCGAATAAGGAAGAAAAAAATAGCTCGAAGTATTGTCAGTTATGAAGAATTGGCATAATTGGGCTAAGACTGCAGAAAATTTTATTATACCAAAAGTTCGAATTTTTAACAACTTAAAGTACATTTAGTTGTTTATATAAATACTCTGATAAGAAAAAATCTGTTATTTATAGTAGTACTAACGAAAAGATGATGGAAGGTGACAAACCTGAGTTACAGTTCATTGAAATCAAGCTGCCATTGCCAATAATTTTCATGTATGCTACACAAAAGCTAATGAGCTGGAAATCACATAATTATTAGAATCTATTAACAACTAAATGTACTTTAAGTTGTTAAAAATTCGAACTTCTATTATAATAAAATATTCTGCAGTCTTAGCCTAATTATGCCAATTCTTCACAACTGACAAAACTTCCAGCTTTTTTTTCCCTCCTTATTCGAAAGAACACCATCGAAAAAAAAACTCATTTCGATAGGTAAAAATCTGTTCTTTCTAATGGTGCCAACGAAAAAACGGTTGAAGGTGACAAACTTGAGATACAGTGAGTTGAAAACAGCCGATTTTCCATTAAAACGATTTTGATAGACACTTAGGGTGCCAATATCTTTTACAAATACAATATTTAAGCTCTGCAGCTGTAAAACATTAAAAACAAGTATTTGGACAATAGAACTACGAAATATGAACCTTTGAATTTGTTTGGTTAAAAATTTATGAATCCAGGAAAAAGATTGCCCACCGCGTTTTTTCGTAAGTTGACATGCGTGGTACACAAAATTTAATTAGCTCAATCTCACAAAAAATACTGGAGAGTATTGACCACTAAAAGTACTTTAAACTCCAAAAATATTAGGCCCCCAGTGTGATAAAATTTTCTGCAGTCTTAACCTAATTATGCCAATTCTTCATAACAGACAGTATTTCAAGCTAATTTTTTCATCCTTATTCGAAAGAACACCATCGAAAAAAAAACTCATTTCGATAGGAAAAAATCTGTTCTTTCTAATGGTGCCAAAGAAAAAATGGGCTTAGGTGACAAACCTGAGATATAGCGAGTTGAAAACAGGCGATTTTTCAAAAGAAGCGTTTTCATCGACACTTAGGGTGCCAATATCTTTTACAAATACAATATTTAAGCTCTGTAGCTGTAAAACATTGAAAACAAGTATTTGGACAATAAAACTACCAAATATAAACCTTTGAAGTTTTTTGGTTAAAAATTTATGACACCCTGAAATCCAGGAAAAAAATTGCCCACCGCGTTTTTTCGCAAGTTTAGGCACATGCTATACAAAATCTAATAAGCGCAATCTCAAAGAATATACTGGAGAGTGTTGACAACCAAAAGTACTTTAAGCTCCAAAAAAAATTAGGCTTCCACTGTGATAAAATTTTCTGCAACCTTGACCTAAACATTGCAACTTGTTTCACGAAGTTCATCCGCCATTTTGGGCCACATTTTTTGCGGGATCCTAGCTCCTCCAGATTTGGATCTTGAAAGCTAAAAATTTGCACAGGTTAGTTTCATAGGCATGTCTACACCTCTGTAAAATCAAATCCAAATCGGAGATGGTCGAGTGGGGACGATTTGAAAAATTGGTCCAGTTGACGTGGAATGACTCTTTTAATAGTTGATAGCGTTGAATTCTGCTTGGAATTTGCAATAAAGGTAAGTGTACTTACTTTAATATAGTTCTCTATTATTATTTAGTTATTTATTTTATATTTTGTGCTACTTTAAATACACAGAACGTTAATAATTATCTTAGTACTATTTGAACTCTGAATTGTTAGACATATAAAAATCTTTGAAAGATATGTAAACTATTTAAATTAAGTTAGTAAATTTTTGTAAATATGCTGTCATAATGTTAGTAATTTTTTTCATATTAATATAAAGTTTTGGAAAATATCTAAATATCAAAAGGAAATTCACAATTTTTAACAGAAAATTGATAAATTTATGATATAAAATTAAATATGTATGTGACAGTTTATTTTATACATATATAAAGTAGAGGAAGTACATAAAGAAAATCAGTTAAAAAGTGGGGTAATGCATTTTGTATGAAAGAATTCATATTAATAAATGAAAATTTTTGTGCATAAGCACTTATCAATAATGAAATAATTTTACCTTTCAGTGGCGATATGTAATTTTTCATAAGAAATAATTTATGTACTTTTAATGTCAAAAATACACTAATAGTAGGCCAATTATAAAATCTGTTGTGTTTACACAAGTTGGAATTTAATCAGAATTATTTTTTTACCTAATTGAGCAGTGGTTTACTTATTACAAAATATTAAAATGTGTTTTTAACATAAATTTCTGTACTTATTTACTATAGCTTTAACATTTTCAATTAAAAATTGTGCTGTCCTAGCGTTGAGAACGTAATGCTTATAAAATGGCCAATACTCAAGTATTTCCTTAAAAACTGGATAAATTTTATTTATCTTTTTTTCTGATTTCTAAGCTGAAAATTATCGGGGAGTATGACCAGAAATTGAACATTTTAGCACAATTTCAGTGTCCAAATTTCATAATTATCCTAAAAAACTAGTATTTTGTACACGATTTTAAAAAAAATGCTCTTTGATACCTGCAATGTAATTAAATAAGAAAAAAAAACGAAAATAATGGCTACATGCTTTTGCATCAAGATGTTTAGGGGATTTAAATGAAAAACAAAAATGCAGGATTCAATAAATTAACGCTTCTAACAATTATACAAACAAAGGATTTTCTAGTCATTTCTTTCTTAAAAATTAAATGGAAAAATTCAATTTTTCCGGAATGGAAATAAACCTCCTCGGAAAAAAACGGAAAAAAACCGGTTTTTTTCCGAAAATTTCCGGTTTTTTTCCGACCATTTTCATCTCTAGTCCCCATGCATTTGACTTAGGAGGTACTTTTTCAGAATTTTTTAAAAAATACTTCCAGTTTTCAAATGACCAGAAAACATTGTATTGAGGTAAAATACATCACAAAGAATCACATGATGACAATAACTCAATTTTCTTAAAAAGTGCAGATACGAAATTTGTGCTTCACACGGCAGTATAGTGTTATTCACACATTAATTAGCTGAAGAGAGCACACACAAAACCTCAAGAAGTGTTCTTGATAAGAATTAAAAACACAACAAAAATTAATTAGAAAGCAAGCGAAAGCAAGTTATTTTAAACTGTTGCCACAACTTCTGCGGGGGAATTATGCAGATTAAAATAAAATAAAAAACACGGAGGCTTGTCTTTAGTGAAACTGTTAAAAGAATTTTGAAGCCCAGTGGATTACTCATAGCTTTCCGCGCAGCAGACCTGACTTCGATTCCCTGGTTCAACACGATAGACTCTGCTGTTCATGCTTTTAATGGGTCAGTAAAATGAGTGTCAGGCGTGCTTTGGAAATAAACACTAGAGATTCCGCGATTGATTGTGCACTTAAACGGACCATCTGCTTCACATAACAGAGCTCTTGATTACGAAAACTGACATGGGTACAGTAGATCTTGGCCACCATATGCTGTTACATCATTTCGTTTGCAGTAATTTCACGGATTTTACAGCAATTAGATTCCTAAGAAATAAAAGCATGCATGAGACCAAAACCATTTTCTTTTCGTTTGTTGCCACTAAACCAAGCTAATAGAGACCTTGATGAAATGTATTAAGTTGCTAGGGCCATCATAAACTCATTGCAATAAAACCTCTTATTATACTTAATAAAGTCTCTTATTATAAATTGTAATTCACCATGTCCAGGGAAGATCTTTGTCATTCTGAACATTAACATTAAGGAATACTACCGGGTAAATCTAATCGTGTCGAAACTTATTTTGTTTGATTCAGCTCGCTAAAAGAATATTGAGTGCGTATAAAAATGATGAATTTTAAGATAAGAATTAAACTCGTTCCACCAATTTAACTCTTTTTTATATATTTTTTTTCCAGTTCAGTTTACTCCGGTCGCAACAACGCTCAGTTAAAGGCATATTATCAAAAATATTTTTTAACTAATTCAGTTTTATATTTATTTCTTGCATAATTTTAAATGTGTCATGAGATGCCATTTTTTTTAAAAAAAATTGGTTCGTTTTCAGATTGAAAATACGCAAAAATATGCTTGAATGCTCACTTAAAATCATCTCTACTGTACTTTGCTATCCTTAATTGTACATGCGTACATTTGTTTTAACAATGAGACGCGGAGCAAGAAATATATGTTCTAACAAACATGTATAAACTCCAGTCACTTGAATTTCGATTTTTAAACAAAAATAAAAGTTCATGAGACGTTTATTACAATAGCAATATTTTTAATAATAGTTAAGTCCCGTTTCTTTTACGAACCTTTAGAAATTTGTCATTTCTTATCTTGGAGCAGAATAAAAGCCCTTTTATGGGAAAATCTTTTCCTCCGTTTTAAAATAACTCCAAAACCGCCAGTGTAAAATACTCTAGGTAATTCAAGATCGATATAACATTTCACCATCAAAGACCGAAAAGTTTTACGCAAAGATTTTGTGCAAATACATTTGCTTTCATTTGCAAACAAAATATTGATTTTAAGATAACAATAAAGTATGTTTAGAGGACTTTTCGTTGGCCTTTTAAGTGTCATAGTCATTGCTTTTAAAAGTTGAAAAAAAAAAAGAAATTCAAAACATGAACATATATTTCGCATTTGTTCAGTCTAGAAATGTGAAAAACCTTAATTGGCAATAACAATTAATAATAGTTAAGGGTAAGGAAATAGTTTTCACGGAAAACTAAATTGGGACAAATGGGTTTTCATCTGTATAATGTCAGTTTTTGCCTTGAGTTATTGAAAAAAAATACTTCCATTTTTAAACAATCAAAAAAGTTTCTTATTTATCTCACATCACCCAAATCCTGACATTTCTGTTGTCTTTATAATTGAATCGGTGAGTGCATAAACAACGTAAGTCCAGAACTTCAAATTGTTCAGGAGAGAGAAAAAACGTCTTAACTCTAGCATTGTTTCTACGGTCAACGTTCAAATAACAGGCCCGTATCTTTCAAATTAGTAACCTGACTGATGGGATTTTGACCTCAACAACGCATCTTGCCTCCTACAGCTTGTTTCCACAAAAAACGAATTTTCGAGTTTTTGTGACTGATGTTGTTTTTGCACACACCGATTCAATTGGTAATTAGCCATCAAGTGATTATTTTTAACTTCCTTGAATATCTTCTGGAAAAATAATCGCAAAACATGATTTTAAAATTAAAATTCATCGGAAATTCGACCCTACATTTAGACATGTAAAAATTAAAATTTCTGTAAGAAACCCATGGATTTTGAAAAATAAACCATCTTTCCAACTTTGGCACGAAAAATTAAGCTTATGATATAGCTGCGATGCTATTCTGGCGCAGGTAAGCTTTCATCTATAATGTTTTTCACGATAAAACCAACAAAAAAACGTATAATAACTTAAAAAATTGGCGAAGTTTTGATCTGTAACCACATTCATGTTTTAAGAATGTCTGAATTTATTCTGTGGTTGTTTTAAGAAGAAATAAAAGCGACGAGTTTATTGAAAGGGTCACCAATTTTTTACTTTGATTGTTTCGATATTATACTGATCACCAATGGCGCTGGGTTATAGAAACGTGATCTCTTTTTGGGCCACATTAATTTTACTGATTTTCAGACAACAGATGGGTTGTAAGGGACAGTTTGTAAAAAATATTTTTATCATTAATCACAGCAAAGCAGTACTAATTTGTAAAGAGTTACATATTTCTGAACAAGTTCTGACAAATTAACTTACATTGTCATGTATACTAATAATATAAGCTGAAGAGTTTGTATGAACGCGCTAATCTCAAGAACTACTCGTTCTAATTGAAAAATTCTTTTTGTGTTGAATAGTCCATTTAATCAGGAAGGCTTTAGGTTATATTACATTACGCTTTATGTAAGGATTTATTTTTATAAATTAAAAATAATAATAATGGTCGAAAAGCGTGACTGGATTAGTTTCCACTCTTCACGGGAAATGACGTTCATTAAAAGTATTGTTTTGGTAACTATGTGTAGACGTCGCTGGGTGTAGCAAGCTGCCGTGGCGGCAAGTTTGTTGCTCTAACCGAAAGCAGAATCGTCACTTGAGATCGCTTTCACTTCTAAGATAACCCGTGGAACGTTGGGCCACGCAGCTAGTTAATTTGTACGATCAAAGTTACAGTGCGTTTCGAAATGATAGGTCCACCAGTAAAAGCGAAAGTTATGCTGGTACAAAAGGTTGTATTGTGTACAAAGTACTATTTTATAAACTACATTACTTCATTCAATGTAAAATAGCTCATAAATAATTTACAAATAATAGGAATAATGAGGAAAACTAAAATTAGATGAAACAGCTGTTTCAAAAAGATAGGTCCACTGAACCAAGCATCAAATAAATGTTGAATTAATAAGAAATGTTTCTGATTTTTTTTCTGAATAAGCTCATAAATCATATTTGGCATGGTTTCTACAAGTTTTTGCAAACAATTTGTCCCGATTTTTGACCATTCGGAGGAAATAGCCCTTTTTAAGTCTGCAGTACTGCTGTACTGTCTTCCGCCTGCTTACACCGCTCACTGCGAGTATACCCCACATGTTTTCTACTGGATTCAAGTCGAGGCTGCAAGGTGGATAATAGATAATATGTACAACATTATCCAGAAATCATTCAAAAGTGGACTTTGCTGAGTGCAGAGGAGCATTGTCTGGTTGGAACAAGAGGAATGGGCCCCAATAGGTTCTGATTGTGGAATAAAATATTGTTCAAACAGCTTGTTATAGCCAGCAGCAGTCAAACGATTGTCTACAAATGCTATATCAGTTTCTCCTGTCCCTCTGAATCGGGCACAAGCCATAACGGAACCACCATCAGCTTGCCTCTTCGAGAATATCTGTCTATCGTTACGCAGATCGTGCCAGTAATAATGCCAACCATCTGGACCATCCAGGTTGAATTCCTTTTTATCGTTGAATATCACACGATGCCTATCTTGTTTCCAGGACGTCACTTCCTGCGCAAATTTCAACCTCTTTTCTTTGTGCTTTCTAATCAATTTCGAAGCCGCTTTTCTCTTCAAGTAAACTAAACTGCCAAACTTCTTCACCGCTCTGTGGACTGTAGATTTTGATACTGAAGGGTTTAGTTGTGTGGCCAAAGTGGATATGCTCATTATTTCCAGTTTTTAGGTCCCTTACGATAGTGCTTCCTTGTCGGGATGTCACTTTTAATGGGCGGCCAGATGATTTTTTACTGCTATAAGCATTTCTAAATAGCAAAAAATTGTTTGCAACACTTTGCGATCTGTTTAAAAGCTTACCTATTTCTCTATTCGATTTTCCAGACTGTTTAAATGCATCAATTTTCCCCTGCTCAACCAGCGAAAGACTGCAATCACAACCCGTTTTGTTTGACTACAAAGTGCTGCTCAAATCTGTTTAAATACCTCCACAGCAGCAAGCATAATCCCGTAACGATACTTATGCAAATTTTTGGAAATAAACGGGGTTGGGGCAAAATTTCTGAAAGTGGACCTATCTTTTTGAAACGGTGTGAAAATGAAAATTTGCATCAAATAAGAAGAAATGATTTAATTTTAAGAAATTTCATCAAACATAGTTATAACAATTACAGATATATAATCACGAGCAAAAAAAAGTGATTCTTATTCTTAATTAACAGTCGAAATTTAGAAAAATAAGGGTGGACCTATCATTTCGAGACGCACTGTATAGAACAAGTTGCAGTTATAATTTTTAGAAATTCAAAAGAAGTGTCAATTTTAAAAGTATCCGGGTATTTTTGGCAAAATAATTAATGTTTGATGACGTCATAGCCTAGAAGTCAAACGCTCTCCTTCAAAATATACGTAGCGTACGACTATGAAAATTGGTACAAAATTAGTCCGCATACAGATACTCTGCCTAACAAAGCCGAAATTTTTGATTTCGTCCTAGATTGCTTGAAATTTAATTGAAATTATGTGATTAACAAGTTAACCTCCGCTTTCGTTTTACTCCAAAAGAGTATTTTTTGTAATTGAAATGAAGTCAAATGCAGCTTTATTACATGTGATTGTAATTTACGTTCTTCAAAGTAATTTTGTTTATTTTAAGTATTCCGCTTTAATTTATTCATTCAGTACATCCCAAGCTTTATTTTCCCTAAACGATTACTATAAATATAAATTATTTTATCTCATTCGAAAGAGGCAAAACTTCTTCATAATAGATTACAAATTTTCTGCCTCATATAAGAAAGCTTATTTTGCACATAACTTTTTTTCGACTGTAAAATTTTCATGGAAAAATATTTAGATCTGTTATATCAAAACTAACTCAGTCCTCGGTACATGAGTACACACAACGCAAGCATATGAAGATTGAACGATTTATCATGAAAAAATTGATTTTTACATACGTAATGCTGTAGAAAGAGAAGTAGACATTTTTTTAAATATTGAAAGTCTCATGATAGCGCTTAACTTGTGCTGTTGCTACTCGTGCATTACTGGGAAATTTTAACAAGTTTAAGTTCTCAATGTATGGAGCCATTTTGTTAATTTTTGGTGGGGAAATATTTTCTTTTAACCTTTATTTGATTGCAGGAAAGTAAAATAAATGGATATTTTAAGAAAAACTACTACTAAATGTTTCAAAAAGTAAAAATATGAATAACATAAAAAATAGAAACATTTTCAGAAAATTGCACAGTCGTGTTTTGGAGTTTCAAGAAACTTTATTAGAGCAAAAGAAGGAGAGGTGATGTAACTAAAGACAGCTGACAAAGTATTCAACAAGCCTTTCGTAGGGTGTCTTTGCATGCATATACTCACATTTTTTGGGAGAGTTTTTATTTAGTTTTAATTAAAAATGCTTATTTCTACTAGCAGAAAACATTCCCTGAGATTTCAAAATAGGTATTGTAACTTTTGTTGAAAATACGATCTTTTTTCCTCCAAATTCTTCTAAGGTTAAAAATATCTAAATAACTTAAATATAAAACCTCTTTATATTTTTAACGAATTTGAGGTGTGAGTTTCAAAATTACAAATTTCATTGCTTTAAAGCAACTTAATTTTCAAAAAACTTCGTAATAACAAATGCATACAGGTAATTATACTTAGAGAAAAGCGTGAATTACTATACTTCTTTCTTCGCTTTTTTCTCCATTGAACAAAGCCTTCTGAAAAACGAAGCGAATATCCTTTGCAGGAAAACTCAACACAATCCAGCTAAGCAGCGACTGAGTGATGATCGGGGGGATTTGGTGACGTGGCATGTGGCACCAAACAGTCATCTATCACTCCCTGACAAAGGGAGGGCGATAGGGGTGATCTTGCCACCAGGAAAGGGAGTGACAAAAGGTTGCTGCACAAGGGCTCGTCAGATCTTGATCTCAAGTATAATGTTCAAGAGAGCGTTCTTATTTTTCCGAGCAAAGCATTTTCATTGATGTCTATTAACACTTTCATTCGATGTTTTTTACTGAACAAAATAAAGATCGGTAAGACTTCGGAATCGAATTAAGGGATGAGCTTTTAATAGAATGCACGGAATGTGCCAGTTGAACTTGTATTTGGGAAATCGTAATTATTGTTGTTGTCTTGTTCTAGTTAAGCTTGCAATTTGGTTTTCGCTGCTTTACTTTTCCAACTGTGCCATAATTTCGTTTGAAGTCCGACTTCCACAATACACACATGCCATAAAGACCCATTAATAGGGTAGGCAACCATTCACAACACAACACATTCTCCCAAAGAAAGGACAAGGACAGGAGAGAGAAAGGACGTCCACACCCGAGCTGATAGGATTCGAATTCGAAACCTCCCCATGTGCAATCAAACTTCTCTGACCACTGAACAAGATGGCCAGCATATTATTGTTTTCCTTAAATGATCTCCGACTGACATTGTTTGGTTTTGGATAACCAATTGTTTAAGTACCTACGCATATTTTTCAGTTAATATTGCTTGTTATTTTTACTTGAACGTAGTTAATGACCTATCCTTTTTGGGATTCTTCGGTCTGCATATAAGGGTGTTCCTCCTGGACAGTGGTTCCTCCATGTTCTAATCCACGTCTATGTCCTCCGTAATCGACTTTATTCTCGACTTTGCTCAATCCTCTAAACAAAAAAAAGCTATTCCGCACACAACATCCAGTTTCTATCCCGCAATAACTAGCTTCTCAATCCTCTAGACAAAAGAAGCTATTCCGCACACGACATCCAGTTTCTAGCCAGCAATAACTAGCTGCTCAATCCTCTGTCTAGACAAAAGAAGCCATTACGCACACGACATCCAGTTTCTAGCCCGCAACAACAAGCATCCAGGCTTTGGCATTCACTTGAACTTTGACACCTTGGATTCAAATGCTGTTTTTCGCAATTATGATTGCGATAGGATTCATTTGTAGAAATAAGAAACATAACGAGTAGGGTTTTAATTACAATTCGGGATTGCGGAAAACGTAATTTGAATCGAAGTTGTGAAAATCCAAATGAATACCAAAGGCGATCCTTATGGCTAAATGCTAAATGTTTTATTTATTTGTATTTATTTATTTATTTTTATTGAATAATACTAAAGTTCAAAACTTCCTCTTTCTTCTTTGTAGTTAAAATCTACGTTTTTCACAAATGAAAATTTTCTTCTAATTCATTTCCTTATACAGTTATTAAACAATGCGAGAAAAAAATGAACTACGAAAAATAGACAAAACGCTTCATAGAATTCATTCTAAACAAATGCATATTTTTTATTTTAAAAAGATAGAAAGACGTGAGAGAAAAAGGCAACAATAATCACACCACTTCTTTCAGTTTCCTCAAAGCAGAATTTAAAATTACGGCCAATTATGCTAACGAACGGAGTTTCCGGATTTGCTTAAATAACAGACGCAATTCGTTCCACCTATTTTGCGTGGAAGTAAAGTGTCTGCAAAAATAAACGAATTCCCGGTTCCAAGTTTAAATTCAGTCAACTTTAAACTTTGACGCATAGAAATTTAATTTTATCTAGATAGCTTTAGCTTAGCTTTTATTTAACTTTTATTTTGTCTGATTTTTTTTCTATAAAGTTAAGTGCTAAAAGTTGTTAGCAGCGGCTTTCCCATGAAAATATACAGGGTTCTAACCCCTGAACCCATGAAACATTAAACTTATATATATGAGCATTCAAAGGGCCTAAAATAGCGTTTTTCGACCTCTAATCTCAAAAAAATTCTTATACTCCCCCCCCCCCCCCCCACACACACACATATGAAAAAATTTTCACTTCGCCACTGGTTGTTAGCATTATAATTCATGTTCTTTCCACTAAATATTCGCTGTTAAAATTTTTTTAAGTCATAAACAGTCCTTAAATGCATTCTCACTTGTTTTTGCTTTTAGTAACTGATTATACAATTTAAAATATTTACAGTGCAATTGGGGATTGCCTATTCATTCAAAATACTAAAAGAAGCGAACACGAATCCTAAAAGCAAGTTCAAAAGCTGCCTTAAGGTTTTATGTTCTTCTCAATGCCTTTTTACTGTTAAAATAAAGCGTAAAATTATTTTAAAATTATTAGTAGTCCCCAAGTGTACTCTAAATAATTTAGTCCGCAGTTTTTATACAAGTAGAAACATTTATTGCTCGTCAAGGGAGTTCTTTCTTATCCTATATGCAAAAAAATTGAATATCCTAAAAGTAAACACTAAAGATTTTGTTTAGGATCTATGTTCCTTTTGCTAAATTTTTTGCTGTTAGATCAAGCAATAAAATAATATCCTAATTATAATCAGTTACCTAATTTAACCTCAATGTTTATACCAGTAGCGATTATTATAGCAAAAATATTTAGCTCGCATCTGAGGGTTGCTTACTCGAATAATGTGTTAAAATCGAAAACCTAAATGCTAAAACCAAATGCTAAAATTTTTGTTAGGACCTGAAATTATTATTTCCCTAAATTTTAAAATTCCCCCAGTGGTTCTGACCAATCATTCTTTTAAGATAGAGGAATTACTGTCATTTAAGATATTTTTGAGTCAATCCAGATAACTTTCCGCCATTTCTACTTTTTTATTTCTTAGTCAAAAAAAATTAAAACATATGAAGTTTCAGTGATGCGTTCTTCTGGTGAAGTCATAAAATAATATTTATGCTCTTTGAAGGTTTTTACAATGTGAAATGACGTAAATTTCGCCGGACTGGCTTAAAATACCCCGAGAGACTGTAATTAATATTTCTCCACTCTTATAAATGAATAAAAAAATCTGCTGCGAATTTAGATAAATGAAAAACATACCAGTTTTTCATTGTGAAAATACCGGTTTGCTCGAAAAGTAAATTAAGGAATTTGAATGTTTTATTGCACAAAAATTGGAGATTGCTGCAGGCAAATATCTCGGGGTTATACAAAACCTCGTTTTCAATGCAAAGAAGTGAGTGATTTAGGATGAAAAGTCATTCGATTATCATAATTTCTAGAATGACTTTTCATCTTAATAATACTTAACTTCTTTTCATTGAAAAAGAGGTTCTTTGCAGCTCCGAAACATGTGCCTGAAAATACCTGCAATTTTTGTGCAACAAAACATTCAAATTCTTTAACATACCAGCTTTGCTCATTGATTTTTTTTAAAGCTTACTTTTCTGATAGATACAATAATTTCATCTCTGTCATCTCATATTTTAAGTAACATTCTTCAATAATCATTTCGCCGGCCACCTTGTCTAGTGGTCAAAGTAGTCTGCCATGGATGGTGTGGCCCCGGGTTCAAATCCCGGCTTGGGCATGGATGTGCTCTCTCTCTCTCCTGTCCTTGTCCTTTCTTTGTATGAATGTGTTGTTGTGTGAAAGGTTGCCTACCCTATAAACGGGTACCTATCACATGCGTATATTGTGGAAGTCGGACTTCACACCAAATAACGGTACAGTTGGAAAGTGAAGCAGCGCATCACAAATTGCCAGCCTGGGTGGCACACGACAAAAAACAAAAATAATAATCATTTCAATTTTCAGGAGAGAGAAAACATAGAAATATCCGAATGAGAGAAATCACGAAGAGTTGAGAGGTTTCTAAAGTATTTCAATGGTGTTCTAGATCGTATTCTGATCTTTTATTTGTTTATATTTTCATTTGATTACCTTTTACACCTACATTTTTCAGTTCATCAAGCATAAAATTTATTAATCGCATGATAATTTGTGATATACATTTCAATTTTCCACAAAAACAGTTTTTGTTAAAAGTAACGATGGAACTGTAAAAAGAAATCAAATTAGAAAAAAAATAAGTAATAGATCAGGATAGAATCCAGGACACCATTGAAATACTTTTGTAACCTCTCACACAGCTTCTCGTTATCTCACTCATTCTGATGTATTTCTTTTTTGCTGTCTCCTGAAAAATTGAAAGTAAGTAAAACCTTACTTGAAAATGAGATTGAAGGAAGCAGAAAAATTGCATTTCACAGACAAAGTAGGCTTTTTTTTAGTCAATAAAACTGGCTCTTTTTCATTCACCTAAATTCGCTGCGGTTTAATATGCAACTATTAACATTTTTTTTTTTTTTTTTTGGAAATGCAAAAAAAATATTATTAATCATTTTTTTTCAAATACGTGAAAGATAAAAATGTTATTTCAGGTAAATGTTTCTTTTCAACCTTACTCAAAGTAATTGTGCAAAATCAAAAAAATGATTTTTTGCTAAACCAATTGGTTTTGCAATACATTTAAACTTAAAAGAAAGTTATAATCACGAAATGCTCTTTGAATCGTAAAAACTAATATTTAATAAAAGGCTTTTATATTTATTGCTATTTCTCCAAAGTTAAAAGGAAACATGTAACGCCCGGATAGATTTTCAATGAATGTTTCGTCGCAACAGTAAAAGATTTTCATTATTAAAGCAAATTCGTATGAAAAACATCATTTCGGTAAAACTTGGAACCAAAAGTTTTTTTTTACATTAAAAATGGAATTTTCACAAAATTAAGTAATTCGACGCAATAGTTCTACTTATAGCCAACATTGTTTTATGTAACCTACATCTTAAACAAAATACATTCTTATTTTTTCTTCCATTACTGTAATTTTATTATTAAACCCTGTCGAATCAGCACAAAGATGTGTAACGAAAATGTTACGTAAGTCACACTGCTGTTTTTGCTGAAAATACCTATTAGCAGTTTTTTTTTTTTTTTTTTGCTAAATATTCTTCGTAGAAATAGCACAAATTAATCATGTACATCTTAAATCTACAAATTCAACCAAAAATTATTCTTTATACTTTAGGTTTCAAATAAAGAAAAATCGAAAATCAGCTGCTAATTTTACGTTAGTCACTTTGGAATGAAATTTTTCAGTTTTTTCCTATTTTACTCCTTGATCACGTTTCAATCATTTCACTGACGGCTGCAATATTTTCATTAGATTTTTGAATGTAAGGACAAATAATAAGATACTTTTCGTAAAGTATTCTTCTCTAAAAATTCGGGAAAGGTACTTATTATTATGAAATATTCACACTCACAGTAAAATATATAAAAGATACACTTGATGACGCCAATGTCAAATAGTTACAGCTTAAAAAAAAAGAAAGAAAACTCCTACTGACTTACTTCAGAGGATGATATTAAAAAAACTAAAATAAATAATTGAATTTCCTCTTTAAAGTAAAAAGCTTAGTAAAACAAATACCAAAATGCTATTTTATTCAATACCATTCTTTGGGGGCTGAAAATACCATTCAAGGTGACACTAAACACACTATTATTCGTAAGAACACCTGCAAAAGTCTTTGCAATAAAATATTCATTCAATGAAACTATCTGGTTTGTTACCGATACATGTCGTCGTTCTTTTCAATAAATTGAACTCTAAATAGAATAGAAAACGTTTGAGTCGTAACTTGATTTCCCCACCGACAAGTAGAAAAAGATAATTGAATTCCCATAGGGGGTTTTGCGTGCATAGGTAAAATTGATGAAAGAAGATTAAAGGAATTGAGCTCGAATTTCACGCTGTTGTTAACAATGGCATTTTATACAAGAATACGATAACTCATAAGTCTGTTGTAAGACCCTTATGTAATATACAAGGAGATTATAATTGAAGTTCCAATTTCAAAGCTCTTGAATTTGAAAACTACTCTTTAAACTGACTCGGTGTTTTTACAGAACAGTCATGAGGCAACGGGAATTCGTTCGGCGAAGGCAAAAATTGGTCCGAAATGTGTCGACAAATGGCGCTGTCATTATTTAGTAATTATTTAAATTATGATAAGCCTAGTTAGCAGTGAACTTTAAGTATTTTCACAAATTATTCATTATATCATAAAAAAACTGATTCTAAAAGTCAACTTCTAAACGTCATGCATTTTTATTTGGCAAGCTTTAAAAAAACATTTTGAATGAAATAATATAAGGATATGCGTATAGAGGTACCGGGCAACATCGTGGACCTATGTACAGCATTAGATGATCCGTACAAAATGTCTTTTACCGATAAATTTATATGAAGGGGGACTTAGCACTAAATGAACCGACAAAAACTGTATACTAAATGTCATGAAGCTTTTTGATGTAACACCACACAAAAATTAACAAACTGAGTATCAAAAATTTACTTTATAATATATTAGAACGTTTTCTACTTATAAATTGCTTCATCTTTCCTCCTCCACGATTTTTAAATAGCTAAAAAATAGCAGTTGGTGCGTTAGCTTATTCAATTGAATTTTAAAATTTAGAATTTAAGCACAAGTCCCCCCCCCCCTTTCCCAACAATTTGCAACAGGATAACTTTGAAATGTGTATAAATTGCATTTTTAAAATGTTTAAAGTTATTGTTTCTTAATTCACGAAATCGCCACCATTTTATAAAGCACATACATCTCATATTTTTTTTTAATAAATAATTTTTAAAGGTATTGAAAATAATTTTATTGAAGAGAACACACATACTTTTTTGATTTCAAAAGCAAAGAAATTTTGCTCATAATCCTTTCAAATTTTTATATTTAGCGAAAATATATGAATCGTTTAGTTGCAGGGCAAAATAGCAGCGTTTTCGTGAAATGGTCCAATATGTGATGGTTTCTTCCCTCAGTTTTTAGCCAGTAAATACAATTTTAAGAAATGTCTGGAGTAGCTGAAAAAAAAGATAATTGCTAATAAAAGTTGCTCAAAATGATTCTACCCGATGTTTAATAACTTTTGCTTCTCAAAGCAGACTTACTATGCTTTATTCTTAAGAACACTTCCATGGATTTCTGTGCAGCCAAGAAAATAAAGACGTCTTGAGGGAAATATGCTTCAAATTCTCAAAAAGTTTCAGAGCGTGAGAGAAAGCAAAATGAAATATCCTAAGAAAGAGCTAAAAATATATAACGAGTCATTTTACGCTTACATATCCCTTGAGAGGAGCACCTTGAATAAAATTTCTCTCAACTGCCCAAATGCATTTCAAATAAAAGCCTTTGACGTGGTGCTTGATCTGGAATGAAATTTAATACATAGTTTTAAGCGTAGAAACCCGTGTTTTGTGTTTACTGCTTATGTGTGATTCTTCAAAAAGCTGATATTTTCTGTTCACAACTTCTTTAAAAATAAAAATGCTGTACAATATTAAGAAATCATACTGAGCTTATATAAAAAAACTTTAACCGCATTACATTTTAGTTTTGATCTCCTAGTATAGAAAATGATAGGAGAGGTACATTTTTGTAAACCGGAAGAGTGACATGTTACGTCCACATAGTCATAAGGTCAGAAGTTTTTCAAGCAAATGCATGCATGATGAAGGCATGAGCAATTGTGCATGTTTCCTTTGCATGTATATGTAAAGAGTGAGAAAATATTTTTTTTCATAGGGGAACCAAAAGCACAGGGTTGATAAAATAAAATTATTTACTCCAAATATTTGATGACCAAACTAATCTCCCAATTATCAAAATCTCTTCAAACACAATCACACGAACAAGCTAAACACTCTTAGGGCCCTGCTCCACATCAGCATAAAGATTAATCCATTTTAAACGTAAAATGGATTAAATAGTGTTCTTATGGAAAGTACCCGGATTTTCGGTTTCTGCTTTCGGTTTCGGTCGCGTTTTCCGCTGATGTGGAGCAAGGCCCTTACAGTGCATGGAAAATAATTTCCTTACTTCTTTGACGAATATTCCATCGGTACGGAAATTAATGTTTCGTATAAATGGAACCAATACCGCTTACCACCTAAATCCGTAAGATTGCACGAAAAATAAAGCCTGAATGATGATCGTTGGCTCTAATGGTATGCTATCGCCAGCAAGCCGCTATCTATCACTCTAGGACGAAAGAGACACGACTTAGAAAAGGGGGTGACTCAACTGTTACACAAGAGCTCGTTAAATTTTATTTTTTATGTACTATGGGTGGTTTTAATATGCGGTTATTTCTTTCAAGAAAAATTTCCTGTACGTTTCTATTTCCTGATTCGTGTCCAAAACCTTTTTTTTTTCCTAGCAAATTACATGTCTGTTTGAAAATCAGGGAAAAAAATGAAAAAATACTAAAATCGTTTAATTCAATTATTTGCATTTAGTTGGAAAAAACTGTTATTTAATAGAGGAGGTTTTTGTTTTCCTTGACAAAAGAGGCTTGTCCTACAAAGCATTGAAGCTGAATTTAACAAAGCAGTTCCTTCGTTTTTCTTATTGATGCCTATTTTATTTGAAGAACTAAGCAACAAGAATATACAAAGTTTCTCTCTTTTAAGTGATTACTAAGAAAAATAAAGTTATAAATTGGATTTAAAGATGATAAAATAAGTGTCAGACACATTAAAACGCAATAATTTCTTTAATTCATAAAATATGAGAAATATGCACCAGTAAAAAGGATCCAGGGGGATTCGCAAACAGTGAGACAATCTTGGAGAAGATGTAAGGGAACAATTATGAGTTGAAATCACACAGCATTACAAAGTCGGAAGTAAAATCTTCATGCAGTAGCGGAAGGTTTGCACAAGTTATGCGCGCAAATTTTCGCTTTTGAAAATTGGCTCGCTGGCTACATGCCAACTTATGATCGGATTTTCTTCAGCCCACGGGAAACTTACAACTGAAAAAATACACATATATTTTTGTTATTCATTTATTTATTTAAATTTATTTTTATCTTTTATTTTATTTATTCATTTACAGTAGAGTCTCGAAAATCCGAGTCTCGAAAGTCCGAGGTTACGCTTAATCCGAGGCTCTTTTATTGACATTTTAAGGTCTATCTTCAATAGCTAAAAAGATAATTTGCATTAAAATCTGAAAATAAGAACCTTTTGCTGTTGGAAAATTTTCTTTTGTACTCACAATAAAGTAGTAAAAAATGTATTGAGAGGTTGGTGTCAAAGACATTCATCAAGTGTCACGAAATATTCTTTATCTACTAGAGATATATTAAGATATGCTTTGGAAATAATAACTTGTTATGTAAAACGATTTGAAATTAAGTTTATCTCACTAATGATGATCGAAACGTGTTACGTTTCTGCTGTTAAGAATTTTTTCCGGATGATCCGAGTTTTCAGTAATCCGAGGTGGCATGAGCCCCAATTACCTCGGATTTTCGAGACTCTACTGTATTTATTTTGACAATGTATTTCCGTTCAAGTATTTTTAAAGAAAACTAAGCCCGGAAGGAATGAAAAATGGCCACTTAGGGCATAAGTTCAGAGAAAGAAAGTGGTCATGGTTGCATGCGGGCAAAGGGCTTGCCTTTACTAGATCTTCTGAACTGTAATGTTGTAGTTTTGTTGCTTTTCTTCACCTTAAAAAATTTCCAATGTGGTCTTAGAGTAAAAAAGATATGAAACCTATCTTCTAAGAAAAAATAACTTTTATGCTTTCAAAACTCCCGGAATATGCCCTCTACAGCATTATAGCAATTTCTGGCTCTACAATGTTTTCTATCGAATTTTAAATCGTCTTTTGACACCTACAATTCAGCTAAAAATTTGTTGCACCAGTTTTGAATCACCCAGCATTTTGATTCCCTCTCTGTAATGCTTATTAACAGTGTGTTGCATTCTTTAAATCGCTGAATTCCCTTTCGAATACTTTTCCAATCTCTCTGCACACATTTAAGTGCTCTGTTTTGATTATCCCACCGCCTCTTGGGGGTAATAATCTCACCATTGCTATTTGTAAATCTACAGATTTGAGCCAATAAAAGGGACACTGGGTTTAGAAAACGAAACAAATGCGCTAAAGCCATTAGTTAAAATACCTCGAAAGCGCTTGATTGTATTTCATATCGATTAAAACATTTAAAAGTAATTATCTACAAAAGATACTTCGCTCCTTTTTCTTCCTTTATTATTGAAACTGATTTTCCAAACGATTAGTTTAATCTGATTTTTTTTTCACGATAAGAGATGTTGCGAATGTTAAAGTCACGTAGTACGATGTTGTAATAGCTTTGTATGATATTTTTGATCAAATTTGAACGTGCTCAAAATATCCGGACAGAAGGTAGCTGACAAAATGATCTTTCTTTATTCCCAATCCGTTTGCACAAATAAGACTTATTTTTGAATATATTTGCATTTAATTCCCAGAATTCCTAACTTTAGCTTTTAATTATGTATTTAAATATCTGAGGATTGAGGAATCACTTTATGCACTGTAGACCAACCAGTGAATGAACGCTCAAGCGAAAAATCATCTTTAAAAGTTTGTAGCAAAGTTAAAAATTAGAGCAATTGCTACATGACAACAAAAACACGTCAGGTAATATGTGCAAATACAAAAAATTGCCAAAAATTTTACGGTTCTGCATTAGGTTTTTTGGGGGGTTTGTAATGAAAAAGAGTGCCCCGACCCAGAAAATGAAACCCCTACCATTGGGAAAAATCCAGCATTTTCTAGCCTTTTTCCTCATGGAAATATGTAGAAGGAAGTTACTAAAGCTTGAACACAAGGAGATGGTGGGTGACCTTGAAGCCGAAACGAACCACTTCATTTTATACTAGATAGCATCCGTGAGATCACGCAAAAAGTAAAAACTTTAATGAAGTGAGTTTGTTACAAGTTAATTTTCTCGCTGATCCTACCTATTTTAAAATGACGCTGTTCGTTTCCGCCTCAAGGTTACGCGCCATCTCTTCGTGGTCAAGCTTTACTGCCAATTCATCTAAGAAAAATCTTTTAGAAACTTATTGTTGAAAAAAAGTACGAAGAGTTCATTCACTGTTTCACTGTATTGTGTTCCTTCACTGATCTGTTTAGCCTATCATCGTTTAAAGTATCAATTTTCAAAAATGTTTTCTTGTGTTTAAAAAATAATAATTTATACGTCTTTCTGGCATGATCGTACGAGCACACCCGCAACACGTGCAATTTGTTATTTTTTCAAGTACATCTTTTTAGAAAGTTGCTACATTTTATGATACATAATAATTCCTTACATTAAAATTAAAAGCCAGAATTTAAAATACGGGGAATAAAGTGCAGATATATGCGTAAAAATATCACACCCGTGCTTGGGTATTGAGCATTTTTCAAAAAATGAAAAATCCACACGTCTAAAATTTTTAAGCAAGTTGCACGAAAACGAATATGTGTTCCTCTCTGGGATTTATTTGTGTGTTAATTTAATTAACACTATGTAAATATTTTCGGTTTCCTAAACTACTCGTAGTTTGTATTTCAAAACTATGAAAGTTGCTCGTGCTAAAAAATCTTATGTACTGTCTAACCACGGATGCTATGGGAAGACCGACATCCGACTTACAGGCGGAAACAGGCTCATCTGTTAGTTTTAAGGGATTCCAGCTTTTGAAAATGCGTGTCATCCTTTAAGTTAAGAGAAACACTGTAATCGAATTTTTATTTTAACCCCCTCATTCATATAGATGAATTTTAACTGGATGCTTGCTAGTTCTACAGCAACCGTGGGCAGACTTGTACTTTGTTTCGTTATCTATTATTGGCATTATATGAAGATAAAATTATCATAGAGCGATAATATTAATGAATTTCATGTTTGCTTTGAGAGACCTTCATTTAAAATTTTCATCATAATTACTATTTATTGTACTGTATTATGGCAACCACTTTCTTTAACAATGGGCTTTAAATTTGATCATGTGATAGGGGAATTTCATGAAATTTACTGCTTTTGTTACTGCCTTTTCCAAAAATACAAATATGGCAAAGCAAAGATATCGAACCAAACTTAGGTCCAATCCCTAATCATCCTTCTCTAATCCCTATCCATTAAAAAAGAATCATCGGAATCGGTTCGCAAAGTGAAACGTTATGACCAGACAAACAAAAGGGAAAAGACGTACGTACATAGGTACAACCTCGATGAATCATTAGCCACCTCCTTTTTTATATCGGTTTATAACTTAATTTATTAAGTCTATTTTGCCTTTATTATTGAAAAAAAATCAGATCTGGATACAGAAATATGTGCTACACTAAACAAGTGTCAAGTAAAATATATATAAAAAAAGAAACTCAATATTTTGTGAGCATTATAGCCGAACTGGTTTCATATTTCTGATATCATAACACTACTGATGCATAAAAACCTGAATATTTTGCTTCAAAAATGAATATCGGCTCGCATCTTCGCATCAGTTTTCTATCTCACAACTAAAAGAAAAGATATATATGCTGGACTTTCCGATACTCTCGCCACCTAAATTATAGCTCTGAAATTCACGGATTTCGAGAGTATTTGAGATGAAAATGGATTTTTTTTCCTTTTTTTTTTTGAATGAATTGATACCAGAAATTCCTCACAAAAATGTATATGGAATGCTGAAAACGTTTCGCATTTTTTAAAACTAACCTATTTTTTTTCTTTATGTTACTCATAAAACATCCTTTCCTCTCCCACACAAATGTTTCAGTTGAGTTATATCTTTGAGCAAAACTTCTCTTCTAATGAAAAAGTTACTTAACATTAAAAATACCCCCGCCTACTGAAAGCTAGTATTTGAAATGTGTGACAGAAGAAATTGAAGTTAAATAGCAAAAAAATGCGTCGCATAAGCTGAGTTTATTTCCTTTTACTATTTACCTTCAGTTGTTTAATATGAATTACTTCACATTTTTGTTTTATACGATACCGGTTTTTGCTATTCATCTCTTGGCAATCCTATCGTTAAACTTTAAACACTTATTATTACAATTTAGTTAGATAAAAGTCTGCACTTTTTTTTCGCTTGTATAATTTGATGTTATTTTCGCCATTTTAAATTTTGATGCCGATTCCTTAGTTGCAAAAAGTAACATTTACGTTTAAAGATTGATTGTTACATCCGTAAGGGTAGGATACCCCTCTTGCATTGAAAAAAGTTCCTTGTAAAAACGAAACACTAGTCTGCTACTTTTATTGAGTTTTACCAATTGTTGTACTAGCCCATGTTTTTAAAATTTGTGTGGATGAGTTTCAGTTTCTTAGCTGAACTATTTATAAATTGTATACTTTATCTACTTATATTAAAAACTGAGTATCTTTCTATCTTTCTATGTCACGCTTCTTTCTCCTGAACGCCAATGAACTGAAAGTCGAACCAGGTACCGATAGATAGGTAATTTTTCAGGCTTCATTAGTTTCAATTTATATAATTATACGATTTTAATTAGCGAAGATATCAATTAATAAGTAGTCAAATTTAAAGCGATTAAGCCTAATAAATGATTAAATATGAAATCCATTCTTGCAAATCGTCGTTGCCATGAAACAGTAATAACAAAGATAATGAGAATTTTGAATGAAGGCTTAACTAAATCAAACACGAAACTCATAAGCGGGCCACTTACATAGTATTTTTATCGCTAGCTACTTGTAATATTTTGAAACATTCATTTGTTGAAAAGCCATCTACTTATATTAAAAACGGAGTATCTATGTCTGCTTTTTTCCTTTGAGCGAGCTGAACTTACTGAAACTTTCCTCGCCATCTTGAAGGCGCGAAGAATCTCAATAATTCGAATGATTTTTTAATATAGGAAAAAAGTAAAGGCGTGAAGCGCCTGTTAGCGAGCCGCCTTGGCGGGGAGTAGTTTCTTGAAATTTTCCTCACTACTTTCAAGGCACGAAGTGCCCGTGCAACGCCGGGCCACGTGCGTGGTATGTCTTGAAATCGAATGAAACATTAAATTATATCAAATAATATAACTTCAGAATGAGGTAAAAGCTAGAGAGGGGGGACGTTATGCATCAACATGCCGCAGGAAGCTAATCTAGCTGCCCTGGCAGCTAGTTGTGAAATAAAATCAAAACTAAAACAGAAAAAACTAACAGTGCTAGAAGTTGTTGTGTAATATATATTTAACTACATGTTTAAAATGAAACTCG
Source organism: Uloborus plumipes (assembly GCA_038373865.1). NCBI lineage: Eukaryota > Metazoa > Arthropoda > Arachnida > Araneae > Uloboridae > Uloborus > Uloborus plumipes. The sequence goes on along the minus strand of JAXGGA010002146.1, from coordinate 91,034 downwards.
TGTTTCTTTAAAGCTAAGCTACCTTCCACTTGCCGTTAGCTCCATCATGATTAAAAGAAAATACTGAGCAGATCGTTACGGCATCCTGAGATTGCAGTGATGCCTTTATTTGGCTCGTCAGATTGGAATATGCATAAGACAGCAATCAAAAGAAAACACCTCTTAAAGAAGTTCTCGTTGGTTTTCGTTACGTTGATATACTGGTTTCACAATTTTATTATTATTAAAATTGCCTCCCTGGAGGACTTTTAAGAGTAGCTACTCCACGTTCTATTGTTGAGTGACAGAGTAAACCAGAAAAAGGATTAGAGAAATCTATGAAAAGAAAATAGCATATCACAACAACCATCCACCTTCCCTCATCTCAAAGCAGCAATGCAACAAGCTACACCCAATTTTGGGTTTTGAGCTCAATACTGCTGGTTCCAAAACCGTCAATGTTCCGTTCAGGATTGTAAATTCTTGTCTGGTGTCCAATGAGCCCTTAACTGACAAAATTAACTGCAGTACTAATAAAATGACAAAATAAAGTAATGGCAGAAGTGGTAAATTCTTTAAGTTGGAAAATAATTATAAAAAAGCCTCAGAAACCTATTTTACTTAATATGCACTGCTCCAAATTCAGCTTTATACATCTATTTTAGAAATAAAGTCGTATAAAAATAAAATTATGTATGCTATTGTCATTTTTTACATATATCAATCTATTTTGTAGATTAATATTTTTCATAGTAGATTTATCAGTAGATTTATCTTTTTTAGGGTAGCTGTTCATGAGGAAAAAAAGCAAAATTTCGCTTTGTTGCAAAATAAAAATCTGCTACTATGTCACCAATCAATGTTTTTTTTTTTTTTTTTTTTGTATTTTCAATATATCTTCAGTTTATTGTTTCATCTTTTCGTTAATTAAGCCTTTATTTTCTATACAAAATCTATATAGGTCTAGAATTGTTTAAAAATATCATTTAATAAGTCTAAGTACGAATTTTCGCACGAAACAGCAGTATTCCTCGAGTCACGTGATTGATATCGTAAGAAATGTTGAGCTTTCTAGCTTTGTATGAGAAATCGCCTATTTTTCCAACCTCTTCCTGAACATTTGCATTGAATTTCCCTAACTTATTGGGAAAACTTTTCAAGTGCTCAAAATATCAGCTTTATTTTATATTTCAAACGCAAAACAAATTCAGTGTTTTATTCTTATCTTTGCCAGCAGTTCTTTTATTCTACCAGCCACACCTCCTCGAAGAATATCAGGATGCAGCGGGATCTGTTTCCGTTTTTTCGACGTTCTAAATTCTTGTGAACCGATACTGTATATGGATAGGACAATTCTTTTGCCAAGTGAGGTACTGACTGCATTTTGCAGTACTCTTAAAACTAGAAATAGTATACTGATTTCTTATTTTTACATGTTATTTATGTTTATTTTTTCATATTTATTTATTTACTTTTTATTCATTCATTTACTCATTTATTCATTCATTCGACACGCATTTGACGATAGCACATTACTATAAAACTATATGGCTATTAATGTTTTTCTTCACATTGCTTTAAAAACTGTTATCGGGATAGCACATTACTTTTAGTACATACAATTTAGTCTAATATTTTGGAAAAACAAGCTAAACCATTTATCTATTTCTTTGGTCTCACTAAGAGCTAATTAAATTCATTTTGCCAGATTGTGTAAGGATTTTGAAAGTGAGTTAGTTATGCATTTTTCTTTTTATCTTCGTCATAAATTATAGATTACTTTTCAAACATATGCATCACTGACTGAATCTAGATTGATGTTATAGAATACATACTGTTAAGTTTGAAAGTTGTTTGAAAGATTATGAGTAGCCACAAAAACATGTGTGACAATTCTTAAAACAAAAAGTGGCAACGCAAGTATTGAAACGCGCAGATTTCTAAAGCTTAACATAACACATCTCACATATAATAATATTATATGTGAGATTGTGTTATAGTTGTTGTTCGAAAAATAAAATATTGAAATTAGTGCTTGAGACGTTGTTTCTTTTGCTTGTATATATTTTCTTGATGAACCAGGGGTTCAGAAGTGTCTAAGAATAAGCAATAAACGACTTCTTTTAGAAAATAGCAGGAAATTTCAGTGAAATTTTCGGTTGCTCTAACACATACAAAGTCAAACAAGATACTTTTCACTAATTTCGATTTTTGCTCATATATTTTATATATGGGCTATTCTCTGTAAACTGGTAATTGGCTGTCCGGACTGAGTATTTTAAAAATAATAAAGTGTAATAAAGTAATTATCACTCTTAATACAAGTAAAGCATTAATACTTTGTGGCACAATTGTATTTGGAGTGATAACAATTTAATTTTTTTTTCTAGAAATTATCTAAGCGCCAAAAACACAGTCCCCTGGCTGTCCCAATCCCATAATCTAACTGTTAAAGATAGTATTTCAAAAAACCTATTAGCACTACACAAATTTGGCAATTAATATCTAAAAATAGAATAATGAAGCTATATTTTTCTTATGAAATAAGGTATAATTACGTATTTCTAAAACTTAAAATTGTGATGTAAATTCTGTCCGGATTTTTTCCGAACAGTCCCCTGCAACAAATTCAAAGCTGTAATACGAAAAATCTATAACTTTTGCAAATTCTTTTTGGCATGAAGTTTAAAGTAATCAGTGTGAATTTGCCGAAATCGCCGAGAACGGCGTTGAAACGCTACTTTACTTAGTTTGAGAGTCACATTTGTGATGAAAATATGCATCAGGATCGTTGCGAAAACAGTCCTCTGAGAAGTGATTTTATTAATGTCAATTAATTTAATTATGAAACATACTAGCGGTACCCGCACGGCTTTGCCCGTGGTATAAAATTAAAAGTTCATTTGTAAAATAATTGATATAGCAGAAAAAATGCTCTATTTTAGTTTTATTCAACTATAATTCCTTCAAAGTGATATAAAGATCTGATATGGACCCCACACTACTTAATTTTACGTGTAAATTTCTTAGTAGATGCCTTAAGTGCTAAAATAGTGCTTGGAGTGAGCAAGATAACAATTCAAACATTTGTATCCCTAGTTTGCTACGAAACAATGCAAAAAAATGTTTTACAATGATTTATCTCCTAAATATCATCGATTTTAACATCATTCAGTGGATTTTTCGCAAAATATCGCCAACAGCGCCAAATTGAACCTAAATCAAAAAAAAAAAAAAAATTTTTTCGCCAATTGGCGTCAAATACTTGGCGATCAAAAGCTTGGCGATATATCGCCAAGTGGTCGCGCCAATTCATATCACTTTTGTTAACCAATTCATATCACCTTGCATTGAAAACACTGATTTACCCGACAAATGGGGTAAAACACCCCCTTGGAACATTCGAATGCAACCCCAAGGGAGATGGACAAAAATAAGCCAAAAGAGAAAATAAGAACAATTTTGTTGATAACAGAAACCAACAGAAATCTTACCAAAGTTTAAGAGAAGAAGAAAGTTTTCTTTCCTAGCTTAAAAAACAAAACAATACATTTTCCGAAATGAAACACTTTAAAAAAACGATGCAATATCGCAATTGATACGATATTTCGTTAATCTGTGCTTTAGGTACCCTTTTCTCGCTAAATGAACGATAGGCGCGCCAAGCGTGGTAACCCTAGCTATTTGGCGTAGTTGACTTTTTGAAAACGCGCCAAGCAGGGTCCCAAAGCATCTTCACCGCTTCACCGGGAAAAAGACAGGGTTGCCAGAGAATTGGAACAAAAAAAAACTACGCCTCCTCTAAAAAAAATATTACAAAATACTACTGTTTCCAAACGTTGCCAAAATCAATGTTGCTGAAATGCGAAATCTATGAAAATGAAAAAAAAAAAAATCCGCCAAATCTTTTAATTAAGTCATTAGTGTATTGGAAACAGGGTTGCCAGAAACATACTACGCTCCTTATTTGGGCCGAAAAAATACTACCGTAGAATCAAAAATACTACGTCTGGCCGTAGCCTACGAAGATAGACGCTGGCAACCCTGGAAAAAGAAAGAAACAAAAATAAGTATGAACACGTAACCATAGTAACAACATGAAAAATTGATTTCCGTTGATAAAATAATTCATTTTATCTCTCTTTTCAAACAAATTTTATTCTAAAGTTCAACCATTTTAGAATCGTTTGGCTTGCTTTACTGAAGGTAAGCCTTGAATTTCGGGATTCTAAAAACAATTGTTACAGCTCTCCTGATGATCGTAGAAACTTCAAAAAAACTTCATTTTGTGCAGAAAATTCCAAGCTTTCGAATGACATAAGACTTGAAAATGTGTGTGAAATATTTCTTCCCTATTTTATCGAATTTCCGCTATGAATTCGAATAGAAAAAGAACGAAATGGAATTTTCGAAAAATCGCTTCGAGGTGCAAAACTACATGCTACAAACTAATTTTGTGCCAAGTGGCATGAAAATCGACCGAACGGTTTTGGCGCTACGCGCGTAACAGACAGACAGACAGACAGACAGAAAGAAAGAAGGACAGACAGAACCACCTTCAGCTTTATTATTAGTAGAGATTAGTTATTATGTCCACGGTTTGTGTCTAAATTTATAGGTAGTCTCATAACTAATTATGTTCCAATTGTTTTGCAGATATTACGCAACAAAGAGCAAAAACACAGTTCCCTGGCACAGTCCCCTGCCTAGTTATACTAGGCGGGGGACTTACCGCCTATCATGATTTATCAGAAAAACACAAGCTTCAATTGACCCTCTTTCAAACCAAAGTAATAGATTCATTTTCTGCGCAATAGTATTGTAATTATACGAACATTTCAAAACACCGTGCCCGGACAGATTTCGTGTGAAAAATGACGAGTTTACAGATAATCGCCCATATGTTGCTTCATTTATCTGCATGTGTGGAATATTGTTACGTAATCATTTTAATTTAATTTGATACTGTATACTTAGATACCTTAAAGATCTCTAGATACAAATGTATAAAGAATAAAAAACAAAAGTAAATTCCGAGAGTAAAGTACTAAAATAAAATTTATCACATCCTTTCAAATGGATTTTGCAATGTATACTTCTATGCTTGAAATAAATGTATAAAATTTACTTTAATGAAGAGAAAAATTTTCAACCACGCAATCCTAAACTATAATACGAGGAATGGTTGCCAAGTCGAAAATCGCCACAGAATTAATAAACTCCGGTAAACTTGGGGGTCTGGGGTTTTTGGCCACGAGGAATCGATTGGCGTCAGTTTTGAAGCACTACGGTCAAACAGTTCGGAGTTAACGATAGGATTCATTAAAAGTTTGAGAAGATTTCTTACTACGCCATTTTCTTTATGATTACTCTCATTGTTACTGTTTCATAGCAACCATGTGTTAACAATGGATTTCATATATAATCACATCAGCGTAAATTTATATTTTTATGGTATTTGGCAAATAATTTTTGGCAACACGTTAGAATTGTTATTGTTTTTGAAATTTGAAAAAGATCGATCAAAATAAAGTTAGAATTGGGTATGGGCAGCAGTAGAGCCGCTATATAGACAGGCCGACGCATCAAGCTTAAGACAATCCTCACACACGCGCTGGATCCAAAGTGGTAATCTTGATGCGTCGGCTCGTCTTTATAGGGGCCTGAGGCCGCGGTAGTCCAATCGGTAAGTCGTCGGATTCGTAACCGGAGGGTCTCGGGTCGATCATATAGCCGCCGATCAAAGATACACCGTCTTCATTAATGGTTGCTGGGGACGTTAAAAATGTTCGTGGTCACAAAATCCTCCAAATGAAACGAAACCTCTGGGTGTGCTGGCCAAGGCTTTATTTGGTCCTTGCACCTTTTTCAAAAATGAACAGAGCGCTCTTCAGGGCCCCATCCCGGTTAAAAATCGAGTTGTGTTATGTACCGGGGGGGGGGGACCTGGAGTGTAAAGTGAAGTGAAAGTCAAAACCAACTAGAACCAAATACGTACTGGAGAACAGGGACTCTGCATCTATTTTTATCAACCCCTCCCGCGCCTTCGGCGCCAAATGAAATGAAATTAGGTGTGATTTTACGGTGAGCATGGATTAAATAAGGTTGTGTTTTTTAAAATAAATTACGACTGTTTTGAATGCGTAATTGCAACCATAGGCTCAAAAATGCTTTTCAAATTTATCTAAATAAGTACTTCGCACTTTAGAAAAAAACACGAGTTTACAAACCTCTTTTTTTTTTAACCGAGCGGGCTCGGTTCCCTGGTACACGTTAGGGGTAATACAAGGAATGGTTGATGGTTGCCAAGTCGAAAATCGCCCCAGAATTAATTAACTCCGGTAAACTTGGGGGTCTGGGGTTTTTGGCCACGAGGAATCACGAGGTTTGGTTTTTCTAAATAAATTTGTCAAAAATATTGAACTTCAACACACTTTAATCTTTACACTTCTCACTTTGTACAATTTCTTTAATTGTATAATTTTTTATTATCAATTACATTTTATTTCCTATGACTTTTCAAACTTTATCTTTGTATAGAATAGTTCCCTTTCCAAATTCTAACTTTGTTTAGAATAGTTTACAATGGTGCACTTTAACCGGTTATCTTTTCACCAATGGTTTCACAAATTTTCTTATGGCATATATTGTTTTGATAAATCACAATTGAAAATTTAAATCTTCGAGTTATTCGATACCTGTTTTCTTCGAGCGGAGCTCGGTCACCCGCTGGTTGAATGTTACATGAAGTCCTTATTTCAATGCTAAATGCTTATTTCAATGCTTGATCAAATCATACGAATCATGAAAATAAAAGTTACCGTCGTTCAATATTTGCATAACGTGCTCATCTGCATTGACTAAATAGTTGTAACATAGCTGTTCCTGAAAAAAAAGCGAGTGACGCACTCACGGAGTAGAAAGAAGGAGAGAAATGTTCTACGGATGCGCTAGTTTGAAAGTGGCAACGAATTCTCACCCGCCGCCACAGGACGCTAGCTGAAACGCTCCCTCTCTCCGACGGGAATCAATGTAAATGATACTGAATCTGTCATCTTTTTAAATGCTGCTATGGGAAAGAAAATATTTTTTTTTCAACTGGATTTTGGTGTAAACCATCGATTAACATTATGAACTAAATATGACTTTGATCCCACTGAAATTTTGCCGTATTTTTTAAGAAAGATGTTTAATCGACGGCATCTAGCTACTTGCCGAATTTGACATATATGCGACTATTTGTGACATTTTCTTTGCATTGTACGATATAATTTTTGCTGAGAATCAGTTCCCTAAATTGTTGATAAGTTAAGCATGAGGCAAAAAATTAATTATGTCAGAATTTAATTTTGTTATTAATTAAATATATGCCGGCCACCTTGTCTAGTGGTCAGAGTAGTCTGCCATGGATGTTGTGGCCCCGGGTTCGAGTCCTGGCTTGGGCATGGATGTGCTTTCTCTCTCCTGTCCTTGTCCTTTCCTTGTATGAATGTGTTGTTGTGTGAAAGGTTGCCTACCTTATAAACGGGTCCCTGTGGCATGCGTGTACTGTGGAAGTCGGACTTCACACCAAATAACGGTACAGTTGGAAAAGTGAAGCAGCGCACCCCATATTGCCAGCCTGGCTGGCACACGACAAAAAAAAAAAAAGAAAAAAATAAATAAATATATTTAGTAGACAAAATAATTATTAGTTTAAATATATTTAGTTCATAATGTTAATCGATGGTTTGAGCAAAATTCCAATTAAAAAAAAAATATTCTTGCCAACAGCAGTCTTTAAAAATGACAGATTCTGTCAGATTTGGCAAGTTGGTAAGTGCATTCGATTAAACCTATTTCTCAAAGAATACGGCACCTATTTTCGTGGGATGAAAATCATATTTAATTCACAATGTCAATCGAAGATTTTCACCAAAACTCAGTTGAAAAAAAATTTTTTTCTTCCCCATAGCAGCATTTAAAAAGATGACAGATTCAGTATCATTTACATTGATTCCCGTCGGAGATAGGGAGCGTTTCAGCTAGCTTCCTCTGGCGGCGGGTGAGAATTCGTTGCCACTTCGAGATAGCAGAGATTTAGCTCCTCCTCTTTAATCTCCTTGGACGCACTAATGGTACATTCTTAAAGAACGATTTTTTCCGCTTAAGAATATTTTCTTAGTAAAAGTACAAGAAATTTATTAAGCAAGACATAGTTGTCCCCTTTTTTAGATAACACTCAGTCTTTTTTTTTTAATTTCAAATAGTTTATTCAATACTTTGACTGCCAACTTTAAAAATAAATTGTGTTCTCTTGCATGAAACGACGTTGTTTCAAACAAAGTTTAAGCACTGAAAATGTTGAGAATAACAAAAAATAATTTCTCAAATTTTAATGAACATTTAAGAAATAAAAACATTTATATTTGGGCACCTTAAAAGTCACAAACGTATCATTATTGCACACAACAATTTGCAAAGACAACAAATGTGTTCTTATATCATTGCAAGAGCAATGAAACAAGTATCTAATATTATTATTTTCGGAGTTTGTGTCAATACATTATTGTCCATAACAATTGATAAATTTATCAAAATGAATTGGCCTTTGTGCAGTCAATGATATGCTATTAACGATCGACAACGAAAAAACCATACACTTCAAAAACAGGTATCAATTATAAACATCTTTGATATTCTTGTGTAATTTTCCCCAAGAAGAAAACTAGAGACTGTAATAGTGTTACGTCTTGTCAATAAGTAAATTTTTTTAAATGAAATTTTGGTGAAAATGCGCTTTGGGTCCCTCCTTGGCGCATTTTCAAAAAGTCGCCAACTGGCGCGTTTTTCCTTGTTGTCTCGCGGAGTTGAAAGCTCTGAGAGACTTTGCGAGACATTACGCAAAAATGGCGTTTCTATAGCGACAAAACCGAAATCCGTGTTTAGCGAGAAAAGGGACCCACAGATTAACCTAAATTTTAAATGCACTATAATGTACTATTTTTTCATATGTAACACCCAGTTGGATACACACGTTGATCTTCACTCATTGTTCTTTTATTCATAAAAAAATGCCTCTGAAAATCAGCGGAAATCCATAAATTATATAATTTTACTTTACATAAATATAAGAATGCTTTCTCGTCATAAAACAAAACTTTGTACCAGTATGTACTAAATCTAGTTCTATCAATTTTCAGTCACTTGTCATTTTGCAAGTTTCCCCTTTAACCTGACTATTAGTTAAAGTAGATTTTTCTTTTGGTGAAATAGTTGACTGCATTAAGTTTTTGTTCAATTTTTGGTGATTTCAGTTTAATGAAAAAATAATATAATTTATATGAACACAAAATACTTAAACACTAAATTCAAAATACTAATAGTACGCTAATAAAGCACTCTACTCATAAACGAACTTACGAATACGTTTCATAGCAAATCGCGTCATAAATTTTCCGCCATGTTGAATTGCCATAACTGCAGCTATTATACTCAAAGAAAATTAGACCACAGAGATCCCAAAAACTTACATTTTCCTCTTATTTCCTGAAAATACATTGGAAACTTCCTAACCCTCAAACCACTTCGAACCGATTAAATTTAGCTCATCATTTAAAAGCAATTATCGCCGTCGTTTGATTCCAAGGCATTAGAGCTTGGATTTCTACTAAGCATCTATTTTCCAAGCCATTTACTGCGGCTTAAAGACTCTCTTCGGAGAATGTAATTGAGGACCTTGGTATAAAAGTATTTTTTTCTGTCACTTTAAACGACGTAAGGTTGATGAATTTTGAAGTTTTGGAAGGCTGGGGGATATAAAAGGATTTTAATAGTTTGAGTTATTTTGGTCTTTAGAAACTTGAACTTTCTTCAGTGAAAGTTTTTCTTGAAAGTCTTACTTAATCACTCATATATACGCGACAATGTTAATATTCTTCATACATTACAAACACAGAGTTAGTTCACGCTAGGAGTTATTTAAATCAATAAATGTTTCTGTTTTTTTTACTTGCTAGGAGGTGTTTTTTTTTTTTTTTCAAACAATTTTTTTCATCACAAAACATCTTTGAATATTTTTACTTGCTTATCACTCAACAATAAAATTAATATTTTCCAAATTATGCACTAACTTTCCACATAAAAACATACCTTTACGTAGGAACTATTTTCTGTCTGTGTACTGTTAAATTCTGTAATGTTAATTGAGTTTTTCTGCCTTTCAATTTCGTTATTGCATTTTATCTTTATTGCTCTTGTTTAGTCGCATATGCATGTGTTTTAGAGACTTTTGAATCAGAGGTTCGCGAAATTATCTCTATTTACATCAAACAATTTGTGCATATGTGGAATTTTCTTTGCCTTCTTCTTAAGTGCAATATACGGATCATAGATTTACCATAATAAGTTTCATGAGATACAACCGTTTAAGTATTTAGTGTAATATCACTGATTAAATACCTGATGCTTGTGAAACACCAACGTTGGTAACAAATTGTAGAATAGAAACATGCCGATTAAACAGCGAAACATAAATTCTACCGATATCAACTAAAGTTTGCAATGTTTAGTTTCAAATATCAAAAACTTTTGTACCAAGAATGGTTATGGCTTTACTTAACATTTGTTCAGTAAAATCAGCCAACTTTTCAGGTGCATGTCAAAATGAAAAAGAACAAACATAACTTAGTTTGCAAAGTTACGTTTCCCATAAATAACTTTCATTTATTTTTCAATCACATAACCATTGTAATTTCACCTATGCTGAGTTGCGAAATCTTCTCTAACGTCAGTGACAGCTGCAGTTAATTAGTTGTTGCATTTTTGGAATGTCCTCCAGCTACCGGAATTCGAATCGTTTGTTACTGGGTAACTCTAAACCGAATAGATAAGGCAAAACTAATCCCACATATTCCTTTTGGTAATGTTTCGTTTGCTATATTCCCGGGTTAGCTATTCCTTCCCATTTTAACACATTCATAAATTTTTAAGAATGTTACCAGAAATCATAGGTGCGACTTACAATCAATTGAATAAAATTTGTTACTTACCAGAATTTCTAGAAAGCCTTTATGTTCTGGTAGCGTGGGGTGGGTTACCTACGAGGGTAGTTTTTTTTTTTCAACCTGCGTTAGGCTATAAAAAATAAACGGATTCAAAAAGAACAAATATTTTATTATCCAAGTTCTCAACTTTTCCTGAACTTCAGAGTTTGTCAGTAGCGCAGTTGTGTAGGACTGCAACAAGAGTCGAAGTCAGAGTTGAAGGCGCTGACATTCCCGGATCCGGGGTCAGAGCCGGAGTTGATTGTTTCTCCTCCGACTCCGCAACCCTGTACATAACTAGCTCACGTGAAGAGAAGAAATACAGTTGAGTCTCAAACACTCGAAGTCCCGAGGGACTTTCTAAAGGATTCGAGTTACAGAAAATTCTCACAGTATTCTCAAGACTCTGGGGAACTAATGAAAACTTCGAGATAAAGGGACATTCGAGTTATAAAACTCGACTTCATTAAGATCTGTCATGTCTCCACTAGTTTCTAAGCATTGATGAAAAACATCAATGTCCAAAATTATTACATTAATGGTTTTATCGATACATCAATTACACTGGCGGAAAAAAAAATCCCAACACCAAGAAAGATTTGAGTTAGATAAACGAAATTTGGTAGACATGTTTATACAACTAAAAGATGACATCGATTAAAATTTCGCGTTCCGCGCATAAGTGTAGCGCAGCTGGCGTCTCTCAAAACATGCAAATAAGGTTTGTTTTAAAAGCGTGTTTCAAAGCTACTGAGTATTTTTTTTTCTGTGAAATTTGACGCATTGGTTTATGTTAGCCAGGAATGCCTTTAAGAAGACGAAGAATCCCATGTCAACAGCTTACCGAGTTTGAACGAGGTCGTATAATTTGACTAGGAGAAAGCGGATTTTCATTTCGTGATATTTCAGAAAGACTTGGCCGGAATGCATCCACTGTGCATGATTATTGGAAGCTATGGTCCAGAGATGGTACTGCATCAAGAATATCGAGTTCCGAGCGGCCACGTGGCAAGACTGAAAAGGATGATTTTCAAATCCTGCGTACGGCTGTGGCACATCGTACTGCTTCTGCGGCGGACATTCGAGCTGCAGTTAGTACCGCCGTGACCCAAAGAAACGGTAAGAAATCGCTCTCTTCCAGGACAGCTCTGAGCAAAGCACCCTGTAGCCTGAATTCCATTGACTGCAAACCATTGCCGTTTGCGACGGCAGTGGTGTCAAGACAGAGCGCATCGGTTGTCGGAGTGGAGATCTTTTGTATTTTCGGATGAAAGCAGATTCTACCTTGGTGACAGTGATAGTCGTATGTTGGTCAGAAGGAGGCTAGGAGAATGCCTGCATCCAAGCTGTCTGCGATCTAGACACACTGGACCTAAACCTTCAATCATGGTCTGGGAGCAATTTCCTATGACAACATGAGCACTCTTGTGGTTATCCCAAACACACTGACTGCAAATTTGTCGTCAGTCTGGTAATTCAACCTATAGTACAGCCCTTTATGAGTAGCATTCAAGGAGGAGTTTTCCACTAGGATAATGCTCGCCTCACAACGCTGCGGTAACGAAATGTCTACTACGGAGTGTTAAAATGATACCTTGACCTGCAAAATCACCAGATCTGTCTCCAATTGAACACGTATGGGACATAATCGGACGACAACTCCAGCATCATGCGGTCAGCAATGACCGTCCTAGTATTGACACAACAAGATCAACAAGCATGGAACTCCACACTACAAAGTGACATTCGGCACCTGTATGAGACAATGCATACACGCTTGCAGGCTTGGCTTCAAAATTGTGGAAGTTACACCGGCTATTAAAGTAACATAATTTCACATTTGCACTGCATTTTCTTGAGCTTAAATTAGCCTGTGATCTTGTACATTCGATTAATTAAACATGTTAACTATACAATAACATTGCCCAAATTTCATTACTCTACGGTAATTTTTTTTCTTGATGTTGGGATTTTTTTTTTCGCCAGTGTATTTCAAACTTTTTAATGTATATTCCTGCGTAATAAACTCTAAAAAATATTTTACTGTTAGAATTCAATACACAATTATCAATTTCCTAGTAAAGAAGAGTTTTTGACAGAAAAGCAAAAGCTCATAAGGATAATGATGAATAATTATTAGCATTCTAAATTATTTACTGAGAAGATATAAATAACTTCTGCTTTTAAAACGAAAAAAAAAACTGACACATCAATGCAAATTGACTGAATTTCGTAACAGCTTTGAAATTTCCACATAAATATTACAAAAACTGAAAATAAGTTATTCAATAAAGAAGGCGAATAAATTAGAGTAAGTTGTAAAAACTTTTCAAATCTGATTGCGTACACACACAAAAAGAAGTGGGAGAAATTAAAGAAGAGTAAAGAAAATGTAGTATATAACTAATAAATTATTATTCTAGTATACTTACTTCACACGGAATTTTATGGAAGAGTTGCAAAAGCTATATTTAAAGCTCAAATTAAATTCAAAGATTATAAATATTTATAGCGACTGGAAATACTTACTAAAAATATATTTAAAATAGGAACTAGAGATGGCAGGAAGCACAGCTGCACGTAATTAGCATTGAATGCATAATAAATGCATACAATATGGTACTGATGTACTTACTCCATGCGTCGCAATATTCTTAGTGTTACACAACAGTTTTAGCTTACTGTCTCATGCTTAAAATTAATTTCCTTAATTAAAGTACTTTTTTTTGTACTGCTAGTACCAGAAAAGAAGACATTTCTAATCTTTTTATTGCAAATAAGTAATATGGAGCATTATTTGGAATACGAACAGCATGCTCTACAGAAAAGTTAATGTTTACTAGGGATGCACCGATTAATCGGCAGTACCGATTATCGGCCGTAATCGGCCACTTTGCCAATTATTAATAATCTTCAAAATCGAGCCGATTATTTTTTTTTATATTATTCTTCAAAGCATACCTGCCCCTAAGAAACTATGATGAATAATTTTAGAAACAGTGATAATAATCCTCACAGTTGATGTAGAGTTCTTAATAAATCAATTATCCTAGTTTGAATAAATATACATAGACAATGTTGCAACATTTTTCATGTAGCAACAGTTTTCTCCTTAGTACAGTGCTTATAGATAACCTCTAATTTTCACAAAGAATAAAAGTCTTGAATTAAATTGCAACTAATAATTTTAAAAAAATAATTAAAAGTACTTCTAAATTGGAATGCTCACCACAGACTCCCCCTCCCCCTTTTTTTTAAATTTTTACGTCCAATTAACATAATTAGCAATATGTTAACGTAATATTATTGACAATAATATGAAGAATAGTTCTAAGAAATTTGATAAAATATTGAAATTATTTTGTGAAAATTAGGAAAATGGAAAAAAAAATCTTCTCTCGGAAATAAATTACTTACTATTTTTAAACTCAAAATTCTATAAGAGAGAAAAAACAGTGATAGGAAAATTGGTAGTATTAGAAACAATCTTCCTTATCTTTAATCGTCTCAGCCGATTAATCGGTCAATTATAAATAACCGATTAATCGGTAATCGATTAATCGGCCAATTTGCTTATCGGTGCATCCCTAATGTTTACAATAAATCCAACTAATATCAAATATTAAATCGCCGAATAACTGAATTAGAAATTAGCTGTCATTTACATTATATCTTAATACTGTAATAAGCATCTAAATATACTTAATTTAAAATTTTGAATTTAAGCTGAATTTGTTAGAGCCATGTACATGCATGTTTCCCTACTTATCAATCAGTATTTAAATTTCATAGGAGTTTTTTAATGCGTTTAACTTTGGAACTACTTATTTCAGGAATAATTAAATGAAAAATAAACTTTTTTTTGTTACAAATGAAATCAAAACTTAATTTCTTTCATCAAAGATCTATGTGAAAGAAGTGGGAACTCTCCTCGTATTTCGTTTGATAAAAAGTAAATAAAACTTCAGCTTCAATAATTTACTTTTAGTTAATGCTCAAGATGTTTAATAATCTTGATCAATATCTAAGAAATAGGTTATATTGTTTACCACTTAATAGGCTTTAAAACTTAATAACTTTTAAAGTTTAATAAATAAGTTTTAAAGTTAAATATAATATGTGTCTTATTATTGTACAGCTTCTGGTATAAATATGCTCAATACACATAATCATTTTATCCTAATGTAATTCTCTTCTGTGTTTTACTATATTTTATAATTGTGTATAGCTTTAAAAAAAATCTGGTATGGACCCCACGCTACTTCCTTTTACGTGTAAATTTCTTAGTAGTTGCCTCAAGTGTTAAAAAAAATGCTTGGAGTGAGCAAGGTAACAATTCAAATATTTACTCCCCTAATTTGCCACGAAACAATGCAAAAAATATTTTACAATGGCTAATTTTCTAAATATTGCTGATTTTAATATCATTCAGTGAATTTTTCGCCAAATATCGCCAATAGCGCGAAGTTGAACCCAAATTCAAAAAATATTTTTTTCGCCAAATTTGTCGCCAAGTTATCGTCAAATACTTAACAACCAAAAGCTTGGTAACATATCGCCAAGTGGTAGCGCAAATTCATATCACTTGAGTCTGCATTGAAATTAACACTGGTTTACCCCAAAAAAGGGGTAAAACACCCCCTTGGGAACATCCGAATGCAACCACAAGGAGAGGTGCACAACTAGACCATCCTCAGAGCCTACATACCAGAGTCTTTGCTTCTACGGTATATACAGGGTGGTTATAAATTAACAGGAGGTGTTTGGAGCCCTCTAGCTCGCGAACTACTGGGCGAAACATTACCAAACTTCGTGAGCATGCATATTAGACCATGGGATTTTGATTTCTGGAATAAAAAAAATTAGTTTGAAAAATCACCACCAGGGGGAAATTTGGCGCTGTTAAAGTGTATTATTCTGATTATCGAAGAATTAATTGCTACTGACAAAATATGCATCCATTTTATTTGCAAAAATGACTTTTTTGTCACAAATGTGGTTCGATATGATCGCCATTGTAAAGTTGTAAGATCTGCATACGATGCACAACATTTTCTACGGCAGCTCGTAACATATCAGAATGGAGTTCTCTAACTTTTAAAATTATCATATCTTTTAAACTTGCGATATCAGAAATGTTTCTTTGATAGCATCAAAGCATTGTTCTCTAATAGCAATTGCAAATTCGTCAACTTGTAGCTGATTAACCGTCTGGCGCCCCTAACATGGTTGCTGAGCTAGAGATCCAGTCATTTTAAACCGCTTAATCATGTTTCTTAAATTTGTTATGGTCAGCGGGCCTTTTCTCAACTGCTTCACTCGCCGAAATCAAGGCTACACTAGATAGCGCTTTATACAGGCTTCTTCATTTGATCAAATTCCTTGGGATAAAAACGGACGTCCTTTTCCAGCGACATCTATCGAATTTTATGGTAACTAACATTTCTACAAATCAAATAATAAAAGACAAAATTAAAAGTTAATTTGTTGGCGACCATTTTACAATTTGGCATTCAATTCTATTTTAGTATATTTTAATGTTATTTAATAGCTCGTTCGATTTGTTGGTTTATTCTGCATTTTAACGGCTTATTTTAATTAGTTAGCGAATTATTTTTCATTTTAATTGATTCTAATTATTTATTAACTATGAAACGACACTGGCACCGCAGAGCGATAAATGGCGATTTTGGAACGATAGTTCCATCAAAACTTTTGATGAGTTTAGATGGTCAAATTAATTTATTTGGCGATTTTTTTTACATTTTAATGGAAGTTCTCCGTAAAGCTTTTGAGAATATTTCAATAACCGAGATCTTTGGTAGTATGTACGTTTCAGTTATAGGTACGTTTTTTAACTTGGCGATGTATTTTCTTACCACCTAAGCGAAGATTAAAATTTTAAGTCTGCATCGTCTTCATAGTTGCTTCTTTTCTCTTATTTTGCATTTTAATTTAAATTTCAATGATAATAATGGCTCGATATATTTATTAAACTTATTATGTTACATGCTAATGGAGCTTTTGAAGTTGATTTGGCGAGTTTTTTAATGAGAATTCTCACATTATTTCGCAGCTTTTTTTTCAGTTGGCCCATTATTTTACTTTCAAGTATTAAACGTATGTGTGAAATTAGAAACAAAAAAGGGAAGATTTCGGTGATTGGAAGTCTGGTTATCTTTCCCTATTGGCGTTAAATCTTTGTGGCCAATTTATGAGCGAGGGAAATACTTCCTTCGCAAACATAAACTAAAGAGCAACAAAATAAAGTAATTATCGCCAAAAATTTGACAACCACACCAGATTCCCAATTATCGAAATATTATCAATGTGTGAAATTTAACATAAAAAGAACATTACCTTTTTCTTTTGTGTAAATGAAAACAAAATTTTACAGTTGGTCGTCGTTAAATTGTAGTTTTGTTTATTTTTTTCGTACTTGCTCTTTAGTACCAAGCCATTATATATGCTCATTTCGTTGTTACTAAAGAAATTAATATGTTTTGTTGTCAATCGTCTTTCCGTTGAACACCAATCGCTTCATTGCAGGGCATTCATTCTGTGGCATCAAAAGGAAATGTCCCTACGAATAGATTCGCCATTTATCGCTCTGATGGGTCAACGCTATCAAAATGAACATCTGAGCTTTTGCGTAGCAATTAAGATCGTGTGAGCAACAATAATGAAACAAAATAGTAAATAGAACAATATTATTTCATTGCTACATTTTTATTTATCGGCTGCGAATATAAGCGTATATTTTATTAATGCAGATATGTTAAAATTGAACGCCATTGCTATATGTTGCTAATTCGAAGAAAGTAAACAATGAATGTCGTATGACTGAATCATGAGTTGCGACCAACTTTACCTGAAAAGTGAATTTATTTCCCCTAAAAAGCAGTACTAATAAGGCCTTCGGCATCAATTCACTCTGTACTCCACTTCAGTTAACTATATCAATATTTTTCAACCCTTAAAGATAGGATAAACATCACTTTTTACAGCAGAAACAACATGCTAATAAATGTAAACAAACATTTAGGAGGTCCTTTTTCAGCGCTCTCTAGCGGGCAAATCTTTACCATTGATGTTTTGGGTAATGAAGAAGCCTGTATAAAGCGCTATCTAGTGTAGCCTTGCCGAAATTCTCAAAGAGTAACATTTTCATTTTCATCACGCTGATAGTAGAGCTTCACTAACAAAGCGCGGTCCTGCATAGTTAAAAGCCGTCAAGAGGCAACTGCGCTCAGAATGATGAGAATGCTCCCAGTCAGTCATTTTATACAGATGATCGCTAAACGCAAAGCGTTTATGCGAATTATTGCATTCTATTTGGTTAAATGGACAGCTATTTTGTTCGTGGTGATTTTTTTTTTAATAGAAAATTCTACGGCGATCATATTAAACCTCATTTGCAAAGAACAATCATTTTTGCTTGGCGAAATTGATTTATACAGCATCTGTTCAAGTTTAATTCGCGATATTCAGTGTAATACACTTTTTCAGCGCCAAATTTCCCCCTGGTGGTGATTTTTCAAACTATTTTTTTTTTATTCCAGAAATCAAAATCCCATGGTCTAATATGCACGCTTACGAAATTTGGCAATGTTTCGCCCTGTAGTTCGCGAGCTAGAGGGCTCCAAACACCTCCTGTTAATTTATAACCACCCTGTAGTTTTTGAGTTATGCGACACATACGCACATACATCCGCACATACGTACATGCAGACGTCATGAGAAAACTCGTCGTATATAACTCGGTAACTCGGGGGTGGTTGAAAAGGATTTTTCGGCTGCTTATATCTTGGTAGGTACATATGCACGTGCTGACAGGTCGAAAAAACTACTGAACATTCATTCGGGGGTGAGCAATAACAAAATTTAGACTCAAATTTGAGTGATTTTTTTTCGCGATCGCAATATTTCCTTTACTACGTAAAAAGAAGTAACAATATTTAATGTAATCATGATTGTAAAATGAAAATTTACAACATAAATAATTATGAGC
The DNA here is from genome assembly GCA_038373865.1 of Uloborus plumipes. Taxonomy (NCBI): domain Eukaryota; kingdom Metazoa; phylum Arthropoda; class Arachnida; order Araneae; family Uloboridae; genus Uloborus; species Uloborus plumipes. The sequence goes on along the minus strand of JAXGGA010002146.1, from coordinate 72,020 downwards.
CCAAGCGGCCGAATCACACTTCATGCTTCGGCGAAATGGCCAAAGCTTCAGCTTAGGGCAGCTCCGTTATATTTCTAGTAAGAACATATTATGACATTTTTTGAAATCAGCACCTTATTCAGAGTAGATGAAAGTAACATAGGTTTAGATAAATCTTAGTGGAAAACTTTTATTTAAAAAAAACTCATTTTAATATTTTGGAAAACAAGAGAAACACTCAATATTCTGCGCTGAAAAAAAAATGCTTATCAACTTTTCTGCAACACAAGTCTACTTCTAGATAACTATTAAAAACTCGTTTTAATATAATAGATTTCGCAATAACTATTTCATAAAAAAGCTTACATCATAACTGTAAACATATCTACATGCTCCAAGTATAAATTTGGTTCGAATATCGACATCGAAAAACATCGAAAGCAAAGCATTGTTTTAAGAAAAAACATCGACCTTCAGACATCGATGGTAAATGTAAACAATTTTTTAAAAGAAGCATCGCTATTTCGTAAACATGGACATCGAATTCGCACAACTTGTCTTTACACTGCAAAAAAATAAACTTGTTTTTACAGTATAATACTGGCAATCGAGTCTTCAATTTAAAACTGCAAAATGCACAGTAATAAACTGTAAAACTAGCAATTTTAGTTTCTTACTGTAAAGTTAGAATTTTGACAGTTTATTGCCGTAAAATCTAGCTATATTATACTGTAAAAACAACAGTACAATACTGGTAGCAGAGGTTCCAGCTTAAAACTGTAAAATGTATAGTAATAGACTGTGAAATTAGCAATTTTGCAGTTTATTACTGTAAAATTAGCGATTTTACAGTTTAGTACTGTAAAAGTAGAAATTTTAGTTAATTACTGTGAAACTGCAATTTTTACAGTACATTACTACAAAATTAGTTGTATTACAGGGTTAAAACAACTTATTTTTACTTCCTTTTACGTAGTAAAGGAAGTATTGTGATCACGAAAAAAAATTCACTCAAATTTCGGTCTAAATTTTGACTTTGCTTACCCCAGAATGAATGTCGCGTAGTTTTTTCGACCTATCAGCACGTGCATATGTACCTAACAACATACAAACAGCCGAAAAATCAATTTCGACCACCCTCGAGTAAATTACGACAAGTTTTCTCGTGACGTCTGTGTGTACGTATGTGCGGATGTATGTGCGTATATATGCAACGCCTCCTAAATACTAAATGCCTGTTACTTCCTGGTTTTTAGCACAGAGCAAGATTTCATTCTAGGTTCACGATACACTGCCATCTACCAGAGTTCTTCGAGAAAGAGAAATTAACGATTGGTTCATTTCTAAATTTAAATTTAAAAATTAACCAATCAAAAAATTTAACTCGAATATTGTTTGGATCCATCGCCAATAGCTGAAAAGTTCCCTTGGTTCACGATACACTGCCATCTACCGGAGTTCTTCTAAAAATTAACGATTGGTTCATTTCTGAATTTAAATTTAAAAATTAACCAATCGAAAAATAACAACGACATCATCGGATTGCCGCAAGATGGCGTTTAATGTTGAACCCATCTCTACGGTAGCGAAGCAAATGTTATAGGCATTTAGTATTTAGGAGGCGTTGATATATGTCGCATAACTCAAAAACTATATGCCGTAGAAACTTCTAGCTTGGTATGTAGACTCTGAGGGGGGTCTAGTTGTGCACCTTCCCTTGTGATTGCATTCGAATGTTCCCAAGGGGGTCTTTTACACCTTTTTTGGGGTAAATCAATGTTAGTTTCAAGACAGACTCAAGTGATATGAATTGGCGCGACCACTTGGCGACATGTCACCAAATTGGCGACAAATTTGGCGAAAATTATTTTTTGAATTTGGGTTCAACTTGGCGCTATTGGTGATATTTTGCGAAAAATTTACTGAATGATATTAAAATCAGCAATATTTAGAAAATTAACCATTGTAAAATATTTTTTGCCTTGTTTTGTGGCAGATTAGGAGAGTAAATATTTGAATTGTTACCTTGCTCACTCCAAGCACTTTTTTTAACACTTAAGGCAACTACTAAGAAATTTACACGTAAAAGGAAGTAGTATGGGGTCCATACCAGATTTTTTACAAGGTATATTACTGTTATTTCATGGTTTAAAAAACATTGAGTCATCACTGTACATTTTTGAGAAATCAAAATAAAATCTTGAAAACGACTTAAGACACACTCGCACTATATAACTAGGTTTTATTAACTATGTAAGAATCAATAGAAAATGCTATTGTAAATAACACCAATCCCTCTATACTTCGACAATTTGTGTTTAAAAAACGCCCCCAGTCGCCAAGTATAATGAGAAAGTACGTAACACCTGGAGCACAGGCTAATGTTACTTTAGATTGATTTTATGCTAAAATTTTTAATAACGTTTTTGTGCTAATGATGAAGTAAAGACTCCTGCAAAGATATTTGTGCGTTTTTCTAGAATCTGTTAGTGATTTATTTCTTTTAATTTCATAATTTCAGGGATTAAAGTTTTCATTTTGCGATTTTTGTGTTTGAAAGTACTAAGTAAAGTATTATAAGCTTCTTGTCAATTTTAGTGAATTTTTAATGAGGCTTATTAAAATATTTTTAGTTATCCTTGTGTTTTAGCTTTTAGTCTACTTTAAGGTAAAAAAACATGTTTCAAAAAGGAGATAAGAAGTAATTAAAAGTTCTTCAGAAGATAAGACTTAATCTATCATACATATGTATCAAAAAGCAAAGTATGTGAAATAAGTAGATTAAATATTTTTTGTAAATAAAAAATTCTAAAGAGACTTTTAGAATGGTGAATGTTAATTTGAGTTTTGATTGGTCGATCATTTTGTCTATATAAACCCTTGTCTAATAAATTTTGAGGGAATAATCGGATTCAAATAAAGCATTTTCTTTAGAAAAATCTTCTCCAGAACATTTTATTATCTGCGTCTTTGCTTGATTTAAACTATTTTGCTCAAATTTAAGCAGCTGGAAATATTAACATTTGATTTTACTGGAAAAAAATAACTTCTCGTATAAGTTTAATTCTCCGAATTCCTGAGTACCGTATTCGGAAAGTATAGCACACAACTTTCTTGACCCGCTAAGATTTTTTTATCTTTTTGTTAGAAATAATTTTCCAAGTGTATCTCCAATGACAACAAATCCTTTATTTTTTCCTAAGAAAATTTCTAAATTATTAGAATGTTACTCTCCTGGCCTGTGTGAATCTTTTTCTTAAATGGATTTAAATTATTTAAAAATTTTATATGAGTATTCCACAAATTAAATTTACTTGTACTACTTACTATTTTATTTACTCGTAAAGTTTTAATACGTTCCGAAAAAATTAAATAACATAGTCTCAAGGTTTTCATGTCTCTTTCCTGGCCTACGAATGAGTTCAAGTATTACAGAGGAAAAGAAGAGAATTTGAATCAACTGTACTACAACACTGTTAATTTTGATGGGATTCCTAAAATGCTTTGCAGTTCTGATTTGTAGGATGGTCTTATTAGAATTTTAAAGCTTGAAAATTGAGGAATGTAACATTTTTCATGTCCCTCTACTGAATAACATTTCTAGTTTGTATAAAAAATAATTTTTTAATTATTCCTTCCTTTTCTGAATTAATAAGAGATAAGAATTTTTGAAATAACAGTTTCAACCTTAAATATAATCCTAAACCTTAGTAGCAGAATCTGCTGGTAACTGTCACTCTCCTGGCTCACAAAAATGTCACTCATAGTTGTCTATAAAAGGACAGGAAGATAAAATGTAATATCATTAAAGTGAATTCGCTTTACTTTTTTTACTAAGCTCCTCATAAAGATTCCGTATAAATGTTTTTAAAAATTTAAAGCATTTTTTAAATGAATTTGTGATTAGGGAATGTCATGTTTTCGGTGAATCGGCAGTATAAATAATTATCCAAAGTAGAATTTCTAGTAAGCAAAAATAGTAGTGGTGTGGAACATTTATTAAAAAGATTATTTTTATTTAATGATTTTAATGGTGATTTTTAGCAGTTATACTTATGAACAATAAAATAGCTATGGTGTTTTGAAAAAAGATTAAAATAATAAGGGAAAAATTAAAACGAAACATTTTTTTTTAATTTCAATTTTTTAAGTACGAGAATTTTGTTTTTTAAAAAATACTTTGTTTTAGCCATCACATTTTTGATAAAGCAATTGAAAAACTTATCATTGATTTTTGTAACTTCTAAAAATCAAACAAAGATTGTTTTCATTTTCCTAATTAATTGAAAATACATGTTCAGTACAAAATTTTAGTCAACCACTTGCACCAATTACAAGAGTCAAACTTTGAGTTTTTCTTTCATTCTTTTTCTTTTCGTTGTTTTAGATAAATGTTGCTAATCAGATCATACTTTTGCCGCCTTTTATCGCATTTGTATCAGCTTCATTTTAAAATATCATTTTTCTTATTTTATGTCTCTCTTATAAAAAAAATAGCTAATTAGTGTTTTTTTTTTTGAGAACAAAAATCCTCATTAACGATTTGTTGTTTAGTTTTGCATGAATAATGACTTCAGCTGACAAGCACAACTAAGGATCCCATTACAGTTTCGGTGGAGAAAAAAAAAGTCGATGTAAAAAGCATTCCTTTCATCCATTATTAACGTATTGAAATAAATATATAACAAGCTGATGCTGAGAAATTTCAGCCCTTTGTTTGTAAAGAATTTTGTTGTGTTTGTCAATTTGTTCTTTAGTCATAAAAGACAAAAGTTTTTTATAAACAGTTAAAAGAAAAAGCACTATTATAAATTCTGAAAATAGAGCTTCCAAAATTTATGGCTTTTATCTGTTTTGGGTTTTAGCTATAGCTGTTAGCGACAGACGAGCTGAACTTAATTTATTCGCACCATAAGAAGCAATCGCTTTATATGGTATGAATAAAATCATGATATAAATGTATAAAAAGTACATTTTTAATTCATACACTTCAGCTCTGAACACCATTTTTATGAACGTAACATTTCGTTACCAAAACTCACAACGCTCAGAGCCAAAGTTGATTAAGCCGGAATGAACTTCATCAAATTTAGCTTTAAATATCTCATATATGAGAAGGTGACGTTCAAAATGAATTAAATCAAATGCCTTGCGATTTCCAGCACAAAAAAAATGCATTTCCAATGCTGAAACACGAATAAGCCTCAAATGGTTTTCTCCTAACTTATTTAATTGTTGTAATAGCATTTTCCAAAAAACGTAAACTGAAATATTTAGATCATATGGCATTGTTGGTTATTTCATTTTGTCTCATACATGTCAACCGTATATTTTATTTCAATACCAGAAATAAACAAATAATAGCTTACTCGCGTGATTTTTTTTTTTTTACAGCAAAAATGTGAATTGTTTAATTTCCGGTAATAGCGGTTTAAAAAAAAATCTTTGAAATTATCTTACTTATGAATTTTATGAAAAATTGCTAAATTTACGCCGTACGTACACAAAGAAATAAATAAAATTAATGAATGAAAATAAAAAAAAAAAAAAACTTCTGAGAATTAACATATATAACAATGGATAAAGCTGCAATAGAATTCTTCAGAAGGGGAAAAAAACCATTAAAACGATACATTTCTGCCTGAATTCGAACTCATGCCCTTCCCATTATAAGCACGACACTTTATCCTAACGTGGCTTGCGGCTTAGTTTTCGAATACTATTCATTGAAGTAATGCGTAGTAAAAAACAGAAAATAAAAGCATTTTTTTAACCAAAAAAATTAGACCGTGGGTTTATTTTTCGTCAGTCTGGAGTTTGATACAGGGATACGAAAGATATGGCGCGGTACCCGAAAACAGGCTAGAGAAATAATATGTAAGATTTTTTCCAAAAAATCGTACAAACGAGGCGTTTTATTTTTCTTTCATTTTACTTATTTATTTATTTATTTATTTAATTTATTTATTTATTTTACTTTTTTATTAATGTATTTTGCTCATTTTATTTTTGATTGAATTTATGAAAAAAATGTTAAGTAGAATTGTCACGTTGTGGGACAAAATGTACGATGTTTTGTGAAATGACCCATTATTTGTTTCTTTTTTGAAACTAACCCTAAAAAGTAATTTGTAAGAAAGAAAAGTCTACAAAAATATTTTAAGCAATTGGAGGATATATTGCTAGAATTGAGACCTCTAAAAGTGATGTCCAAAAGAATGTCTGGAACGTAAAATGTAAACTTCAGTTTAAAAATAATAGGAAGAAAGAAATTGGAAAAAAAATCCTTACCAAAAGTAGAATATTTTCACAAAGTCAACAACTTTTAAACTTTTAGCTCTTATTAATTTGCATTCATTTTTTTTTTTAATGTAAGGATTTTTTTTCCAATTTGTTCCCCAAGTAACGATGGAATCATCCTATAACAGACGTTAATACCAGGCACATGATTTGTTTTCTGAATTACAAGAAGAAACTCATTTTCTTATTTGAAAGTATAAATTTTATTATCAGGTTCTTGTAATTCCTTTTAGGAAAACAAATTCTCAAAATCATAATGCAAAACAATTAAAGTTCATTCAATGTTACATACAATAAACAACTAAGCTTTAATTTCCCCAAACATCTTTTGATTTAAACTTAGTTGAAACCATTTACACGCAGAAAAGATTATCTATTAAGACTTCATGTCTTAATGTATTCAAAAGAGCATTAAGTTTTCAACTAATAATTTGAATTAGAAATAGTCTATTAAAGAAAAATTTCACAACTCCACTCAAAGTAAAAATGTCACATAAAGTTTCAATAGTTACTGTTGTGAAATTTGTGTTGTCATTATAAGATAACATTGTAAATATTTCTTTTGGCTGAAAGCCTCCCAAAATAATTATGTAATCTATTGATTTGGCTTTTATTTTTTTGGTTCGGAGTCAATAAGATCTAGAAAAAATTATAATTAGGAATATCTAGAAAAAATGCCTCTTAAAATTAACTGTACTTAAAGTTATTTAAAAATATTTTTTTGTACTTGGACACTATTAGTTTCAAAAATATTTATTCGGTATACATGTTGATTTCTCACCCTAGTACTAAAATTTATCGAAACCATTCCAGTATAACGTTTTTCGTATTTTACATCTTTATGGGGGTTTTGTATACATAAAACAGTGTTTGACACAATATACAGGGTGTTCCAAGTCAACTGTCATGACCTCTAATTCCTCAACCGTTCGTCCTAGATGCATACTTCCAATTGCAAATTTTCTCAAAAGGAGGTAGAGAGTCAAAATATTGAAAGTTTGAAGCAAAAAAATAATTCAGTTAAAACATACGAAATCAAACTTTTTATAGGGACTCCGGGTCCCCAAACTTATATTTAGGGAAAGAATCTCCATTGAAAAATAATACTAACACAAAAAAATGACATTTGTGCGATAAAAATTTGCGGAGATATTCGAGTTTTAAATGCGCAGGGCCCGTAAACAAATTAACAAAAGAAAATTTTCGCCCTGCCAGAGGAATAACGAGCTTTTAGATTAGGGGCGATAATGAAATTTGTTTCGTCCATGTCAGAAAACATTCGCTTCTCATTGTATTCAAAAATAAATACAGATGATACAAGACTACAAAACATAACAAGACAATGTAAATTATTATACAATTTTATACAAAGATATTAAACACACGAAATATGTAGAATCTAAGAAATAATATACATTGTGATTACATTGTCCGTAAAGCAACACCATTTCTGCATACTGTTCCGTAGTGTACATCGTAACTTCAAGCCTTAACGAAATGCATCTAGTTAATTTTATTACGCAGTGAAAGGATTGCGTTATTTCAAGCAATCACTATACAGTCGGTAAATTTATATTCGCGAATTCATCAAGACATTTTCATTCTTTCTTATTCAATATTTTTCGTATTTTAATTCCCATGTTAAATAACTTTTACAGTTAAATATATTTAGGAAAATAAAGAATCTTTTGTTATTAAAGAACTCTGAATGGTGCGAATTTCGCTTGTATATGGCCCCCAAAATCACTTAAAATAACGCTAGTGTAAAGCGGTATAAGTCATAAAGTTTCATGTTTCATTTCTCCATGGATTTTGATCACACAAATGTCATTTTTTTTTGTGTTAGTATTATTTTTCAATGGAGATTATTTCTCTAAACATAAGTTTGGGGGCCCGGAGCCCCTATAAAAAGTTAATTTTTTTTATTTCTTAACCAATTATTTTTTTTCGCTTCAAACTTTCCATATCTTGACTCTCCTCCTCATTTCGAGCAATTTTGCAAATGGAAGTATACATCTAGGACGAACGGTTGAGGAAATAACGGTCATGACGGTTAACTTGAAACACCCTGTATACCACGCTCATTTACGACAAAATGCCAGTTAAACAACTCCTGCAGGGCGAAGTTTACTGAACTGCTGACTTCGATTTGACATTTTCAGTATAATTCCTTGAAAATCTTTATAAATGATATTTAAGTACACTTCTGATACATTTCTGAAATTACCAACAATGTAATTTTTTAACTTCATATCGCATTTTATACTGTCAGTTCACATCAGTAAAACTCGTAACTAGAGCTGACAGTTTAGCGTCAGCCATCGATGACTGACGGGGCACCTGATGTGCCAAAAGACTGCATACATTTTTTTAGGTGAAAAACAAGTTTTGTTTTATGACACGTTAGATCACTTATCTTAACACGCTTGATTGGTATTTAGACGGTTGATAAGTAAATTAACTTCTTTGAAACTGGCAGCTGAAGTTAATAGAGTTTCAGATAGTTGGACAGCTTCCAACAGCGGAAACGAAGACCATTATTTAGCTGCAAGTCTGAAATGACAAAATTACTATGATAGTAGTTTCTGAAATAATCACACTCATGAGAAAAGACTTATTTATTGTAGTAGATGTTACATCAAAAAATAGTATGAATCACAAAAATAAATTAAGATGAAGCGAAATGCGCACTGTACCAATTAATTCATCAAATATTCTGAAGTTATATCGTTAATTTTATTGATATTTAGCGCTCAATATAGGACGTTGTGTAGGCATGAATTGCTTCAAAAATATAAATTTTGCTTTTATATAACTTATTCAATGTTTCTACGGCTATACTTCACGGATATTTGTATTTTACGACATTTCATTTAAAACTGAGCATTAATAACAACGTATAATTTCGAGTTCAGTGTAGTGTCCAAACTTTATTGGTAAATCTACATGCTGAGCAATGTTATTTTTTAACCAAAGATAGTAGTACGTAACAGGTTTTGCACCAGTGAAGTGTAAGAAAGTTGCTAAAAATAATAGTTAAATAGACCATTGTCGTGATAAAGAAAGGAAGAGAAAATTTGATGGACAATTTTATTAGTAGCATTTTGTTTGCAGCAACAAATATCTTTTATGCAAAATTTAAATTTATAGTTTCTGATTATTAGCATTGCCTCTTCGGCTATACTGCATGAATAGGTTGTTCACGAAATAATTTTACGTGTCCTTATTTGTTCACTTAGTTACTTTGGACCAAGGTGAGTGCAATGAAAGATTATCCAATCTTTCGTGCGTGAGATTATCCAATCTTTCGTGCAATTCATGCGTGAGATATCTTTTGGAAACTGGTCTTTGGCTCAAATAATACCGCCACTTTTCACCTACCCTCTATTGGTGACCCGATGAACCCACGACTTAAGTAAAAGGACTTGCCTTTAATCGTACCTCACTGATAGTGACTTACCGATGTACTGCGTATTTTGCAACCACCTCATTTTTAGATTGCTCTGTGTCTGTTCTTTGAGGGGAGCTATGCTGCGAATAGTTAAATTAACTCTACCTTCTCTTATATGCAATAAGACGTCTTTTTTCAGAGCGGTCAACAGAACGGATTTGTATCGGGATCGTTCCTGGACTGAATTCCACCAGCATTCTTTTTCTTCTCAAAGTTCCATACTCCCACATTGATGAAAGGGAATCCTGTAAGATCGAATCCCATGTGGGCCATTCCACGAAAAGACGCCTTCTGGTACCTCACATGACGCTCATGTACGTATTTTATTAAAAAGTAGTGATTTTAAAGGGAACAAACTGTTGTTGGTTGCGAAATTACAAACCGGTGTAAGATTTTTCTAGGCAAAAATTTGGTTCATTACCTTTTAAAATTACTACTCTTTAATAAAATATATGAGCGTCACGCGCGGGACAAAATGGCGACATTTTCGTGGAATGGTCCATGTGCAGAATAGTGTATCTTTGTGATTTGATAACATTGTTGTATAAAACTTTGTGCAACAACGTAAAATAAACGTTGCCTTCATTGTTTAAAAGATAACTGAAAGTTTAAAAAGACAATGACTATTTCTTCCCCCCTTTTTTTCCTTTTCGAATCTTTTATTGATATGATTTTTATATATATGAGATTTTTTGGTGGTTTCTATATGAATTTGACCTGCTGATTCCGAATCCGTTGAGTGCCAGACGCTAAGCCTTGAGCATTTTTGTCAAAATGGCGAAATCCAATATGGCTGCTATAAAAGGTATGAAGCCAATTAATGGAAACGTAAGTGCAATGAAACATATTTTACACTCAAAAATGATTGCACTCTTTAGTTAAAATACAATTCTATTGAAAATAAATATTTATGAAAAAAATACGAATAAAAATTTTTACCAAATAATAAAATTCAAGATGTTAGCCTAAAAAATTGCAAGTTTTAATTTTCAGGTATTAATCAATTTTTAAACCGTAATTAACCTGAAAATGGAATGTTGTAACAAAGATAAATGTTTAAAATAAAATGCAGGGATCATAAAAAATGTGATTTAGCCTAACAATAACACTAAAAATATTTGGAAACATTTCAAATTTAAGTTACGGGATTTTTCCGGTTTAAACCAATTTCCTTGAAGAAACAAGTTTATTTTACGAAAGAGCTTTCTATATTGATACAAGTTGCATGAACGCGGACTTCTCGCTGTGGTGAAAGGTATTTTTAGCTACCAGTTGGAAGGTATATCCAATGTGTTTGTTTAGTGTTTCGCCTTCAGCTCGATTACGGATTGTCCAGATTAACTTCACCCAAATAAGGAAATGTGCAATCTTTCGATGTTGTAGTTTTGCAAGAATTGCAAACTAATAACGTCAAATGCAGAGGACTTGGGTAAAATTGGCAATTCACAGTGGCATGTATATGAGAAAACGTGGCCTCAAAGATTCCACAAAACATTAAGAAGGTTAAAACAGTGGTTACGTTCACCACAAAGAAGACTAAAATCTGTGATTGACATCATACACCGGACACAATTATGGTATACTAGCGGTACCCGCACGGCTTTGCCCGTTGTATAAAATTAAAAGTTCATTTGTAAAATAATTGATATAGCAGAAAAAATGCTCTATTTTAGTTTTATTCAACTATAATTCCTTCAAAGTGATATAAAGATCTGATATGGACCCCACACTACTTAATTTTACGTGTAAATTTCCTAGTAGATGCCTTAAGTGCTAAAATAGTGCTTGGAGTGAGCAAGATAACAATTCAAACATTTGTATCCCTAGTTTGCTACGAAACAATGCAAAAAAATGTTTTACAATGATTTATCTCCTAAATATCATCGATTTTAACATCATTCAGTGGATTTTTCGCAAAATATCGCCAACAGCGCCAAATTGAACCTAAATCAAAAAAAAATTTTTTTTTTCGCCAATTGGCGTCAAATACTTGGCGATCAAAAGCTTGGCGATATATCGCCAAGTGGTCGCGCCAATTCACATCACTTTTGTTAACCAATTCATATCACCTTGCATTGAAAACACTGATTTACCCGACAAATGGGGTAAAACACCCCCTTGGAACATTCGAATGCAACCCCAAGGGAGATGGACAAAAATAAGCCAAAAGAGAAAATAAGAACAATTTTGTTGATAACAGGAACCAACAGAAATCTTACCAAAGCTTAAGAGAAGAAGAAAGTTTTCTTTCCTAGCTTAAAAAACAAAACAATACATTTTCCGAAATGAAACACTTTAAAAAAACGATGCAATATCGCAATTGATACGATATTTCGTTAATCTGTGCTTTAGGTACCCTTTTCTCGCTAAATGAACGATAGGCGCGCCAAGTGTGGTAACCGTAGCTATTTGGCGTAGTTGACTTTTTGAAAACGCGCCAAGCAGGGTCCCAAAGCATCTTCACCGCTTCACCGGGAAAAAGACAGGGTTGCCAGAGAATTGGAACAAAAAAAAAACTACGCCTCCTCTAAAAAAAATATTACAAAATACTACTGTTTCCAAACGTTGCCAAAATCAATGTTGCTGAAATGCGAAATCTATGAAAATGAAAAAAAAAAAAAAAATCCGCCAAATCTTTTAATTAAGTCATTAGTGTATTGGAAACAGAGTTGCCAGAAACATACTACGCTCCTTATTTGGGCCGAAAAAATACTACCGTAGAATCAAAAATACTACGTCTGGCCGTAGCCTACGAAGATAGACGCTGGCAACCCTGGAAAAAGAAAGAAACAAAAATAAGTATGAACACGTAACCATAGTAACAACATGAAAAATTGATTTCCGTTGATAAAATAATTCATTTTATCTCTCTTTTCAAACAAATTTTATTCTAAAAGTTCAACCATTTTAGAATCGTTTGGCTTGCTTTACTGAAGGTAAGCCTTGAATTTCGGGATTCTAAAAACAATTGTTACAGCTCTCCTGATGATCGTAGAAACTTCGAAAAAACTTCATTTTGTGCAGAAAATTCCAAGCTTTCGAATGACATAAGACTTGAAAATGTGTGTGAAATATTTCTTCCCTATTTTATCGAATTTCCGCTAAGAATTCGAATAGAAAAAGAACGAAATGGAATTTTCAAAAAATCGCTTCGAGGTGCAAAACTACATGCTACAAACTAATTTTGTGCCAAGTGGCATGAAAATCGACCGAACGGTTTTGGCGCTACGCGCGTAACAGACAGACAGACAGAAAGAAAGAAAGAAGGACAGACAGAACCACCTTCAGCTTTACTATTAGTAGAGATAGAGATGGTTTAAATTATTCTTCAATTAAAAGTCTCCTTACAGAAATTATTTCAACGCCAGCTGCGTGAGTGATTGTATTGATGGTGTAGAAAACCTTATTAAGCACGACATACAAACCATTCTAGCGGTACACAATCTGCTTGAGAGACACCATAAATTTAGCACTACATCACAACGTCGAGCCACACAAGAGAAAAATGTCTATTGTGTTTTTCAACTTAATGAAAAATCACCACTTTCTAAAAGAGACATCGTACTGAAAGTTTTACCAAATAAGACGCAAATAATTAAGTTTGTTGTGAGCAGACTGTGTTCGATCCCCAAGCCAATGTGTAATTGTTACTGTTACCAATCCTTTTCCGATTAAATTGGTGTTGGAATTCAACAAGCTTTTGTTTCTCATGAAGAAGCTGATATGATTATGATTCACTACTTAGCTAAAGTCAGTAACCTTCCTAAAGAATTTAGAAACCTTCCAAATAAAAGTCAGTCACTTTACGGCAAGAAATTGGGAACTTCCCAAAAACTCTTCTGTTCGGCACTTTTCTGGCTTACCAAGAAGACTCCTTGAGCAGTTTAACAAATTTGGCCAGTGCTAAGGCAGAAATTGCAAGCAAATAGCTGAGCTGCTTATAAGTTTGCAATTCTTGCAAAATTACAACATCGAAAGATTGCACATACCCTTGTTTGGGTGAAGTCAATCTGGACAATCCGTAATCGAGCTGAAGGCGAAACACTAAACAAACACATTGGATATACCTTCCAACTGGTAGCTAAAAATACCTTTCACAACTGCGAGAAGTCCTCATTCATGTAACTTGTATCAATATAAGAAGCTCTTTCGTAAAATAAACTCGTTTCTTAAAGGAAATTGTTTTAAACCGGCAAAATCCCGAAACTTAAATTTGAAATGTTTCTAAATATTTTTAGTGTTATTGTTAGGCTAAATCACATTTTCTATGATCCCTGCATATCATTTTAAACTTTTATCTTTGTTACAACATTCCATTTTCAGGCCCATTACGGTTTAAAAATTAATTAATGCCTGAAAATTAAACCTTACAACTTTTTAGGCTGACATCTTGAATTTTATTATTTGGTAAAATTTTTTAATCGTATACTTTTCATAAATATTTATTTTCAATAGAATTGTATTTTGACTAAAGAGTACAATCATTTTTGAGTGTAAAATATGTTTCATTGTACTTACGTTTCCATTAATTGGCTTCATACCTTTTATAGCAGCCATATTGGATTTCGCCATTTTGACAAAAATGCTCAAGGTTTAGCGTCTGGCACTCAACGGATTCGGAATCAGCAGGTCAAATTCATATAGAAACCACCAAAAAATCTCATATATATATAAAAATTTTAGGTATCATGACATTTCAATGGGCACTAGCCTAGACTATAACTTTATATAAGTTCTCTGCCATTGGGAGAAAGAAAAACACTTTCCTTTAATATATGTTTTGTTGCTTTTCATTTTAGATGACCGTTATGGATTATAGGTACCTGAAGTTCAAGTACTATTCGCAATTTTTCATTTCAATCAATTTTTAGTTAATTTCTTTTACAGAACACCAGCAGCATTCTTATGATTACAGGTAAAACAGACTCACAAAACAGCTAAAACGACGTGCTGCCTTTTGAAGCATTTATTGCTAAAACTCCTATTCTCTCTGTTGCTTTCAAGAAATAATGTTTCATTTATCTTTCGATCAGATACTTGTCAATGCTATACAACTGATGATTTATCGTGCTTTCCTTCTCATTATTCTTTCTTTTTCATGGCAAAGAAAACAAGAACACATCTGAAAGAAAGTTTTCTTAGTTTCTGTTCCCGCTTTTCTAGGAAACAATGAGAATTTTTGGTAAACATCCATATAGTATTTGAATGTCTCTTGATGTTTTAGTCTGTGAAAACAATGACACTGTAGCTTATTGAACATAAAATATAATATATTTATTGATTTTTCTACGTTTTATTGAATTAAAACAACTAAAATAAACGGTTTTTATCCAAAGAGCTATTTAAGTTAATACAATAACTGTTGAAGGGCTCCTTAAAAAAATTATATAATCCTCAAGCATAATAGCTGTTGAAAAACCTTTATTATAAAAAATATTAATGTCAAAATTCAATACTATACGTTTTTTCATATTTTCGCAATTGTTGCTGCATAATGGCCAATCTTTCAAAGCAGTGATCAATCACTAAAAAATGACCCCATTTAAGTCAAATATTTTACTCAAATATATTTTTGTTATATTTTTTAATAGCAGTCTATGTATTTATTACGATGTATGTTTTATTGCGCACAAAAATGAACGTAAAAAAATAAATAGGTCGATATACTTCTTTTAGATAAAACTTATCTTGAAATAGCAGTTGAAACGGCATCTAAACTTATCGAAGGTTTAAAACATTTGGTTTAGAAGAAACTATCCTCGTAAACTTTCATTGGTACTGACTGATATCATATTTTAGCTTCAGGACATAAAATCTTTGTATTTCGTTGTAAATTTTCGCTGAATTTAACATTTGTGAACACCATCTTTTTTTTTAAAAAAAAAAGCATGTTTTGTTGAGAAAGCAATTATGCTGAATGTACTAAAAATAACTTAAGTTAAAACAAGAAAAAATGATGAAATTCTTATTCTCAATTATTTATTTTTTATTATTACTATTATTATTGGTGCAATTATTCTTATATAAAAATTGATTTTTGTTTTGCTCTATTGTATCGTGCCTACAACTTTCTGTGGTTTATTTTATATATTTACATATTTTTTCCTAGATATTGTCATATTTTTAACTAGATCATAAAAACTCTTAAATTATAAACTTTTAGCAACTATTAAATATTTTAAATAATTCATTAAATAAATAACTTTTTTTTAAACTTATTTTACGATACGATTTTGATCGAGTTACAATATTAGAGAGAAAGACCCAGAGTAAATAATTATTATGGGTGATGTTTTTTTTTTTTTTTCAGTTTGGTTCATTAGATCAAGAAAAATTATTCACGCAGCAATCCGCCAATAAGCAAATTTATTGATAAATTTAACCTTGTATTCAAAACTATGTCTTAAAACTGTATATACTTAAAATTGCATTTATCCTATCGCTCGGATTACCTATATCCGCTTGACAATTTTGGTTTTTGTTACCCTATAAGAGTTTATTTGTCTTTTTTTCCCGGTTTTCGAATCCCGACACTAAGAAAATTCCAAAACTTCACATTATTTCCAGGTAGCGTTCTGGGATTTCACGGGTGTCCAGCTATTTCGGAAGAGAAACAAGTGCACATGACGAAAAACTTCTAGAATCGCTACAAGTTTTTTTTTTTTTTTTTTACAACTTCTCATTGTTGTAAAAAAAACCCTTCCAGCTACCAGTGTGAAGACATACTAAGCTACCCCCCCCCCTATTTTTTTTTCACCGTCAGCTCAGTTACGGCTCTTTCAGTTAGACTTAGCCCCAAACAAGGGTGAAATGCTGTCCCTGAATAATGTAGCTTTTAAAGAATCGCAAGCAAATAAACTGCTCGGAATTTGTTTGCAATCTTGTTTCAGCTTATTCCATTTTTGTCTTAAGTACTTTCCTGGTAAATCAGGAAGGCATTAAGCTGTTACTTTAAACATATCTTTTTTTAATTTTTTCCATGTAACTACTTTATTCCAGGAACATGACTGGCTTTTATTGAGATGGTTTATAGATTTTTCAAAAAGATTCCAGATTAACTTTTGGAAGATTTCTAACTTTTAATGAAAAACTTTCCTGCTTTTAACCAAATAAGTAACTAGCAGAAATTAGACAGACTAGTTACCCAGTATTTTTCAAGAACGTTTATGATTTTTTTAAATTATTATTATTATTACAGTGCAGCCGCCGTCATCTCATAAAATTGTTTAAAAAACTCTTGAAAAATATTGTAATACTTGTGTTTTTTCCTCATAATAGTTTTTAATTTCATATTAAAAAATACGAATAAAATATAAGCCTGGGAAAATCATTAAGAAACATTATCTGATGAAATATTTTTTCAAGAGTACTAACTGGACGTTTAATATAAACTATGGCTTCCGACAGTTATATTTTTATAATGTATTTTTGTAAATTAAAATTTAATTTATTTGTTTTTGCCACGTGCGGAATAACGAAAATCAACTTCTTGTAACGGGTTTATGAATCAGTTAATTTCTGTACCTCAGAACCAGACTAACGTAAGTCCATTTTCGCCATTTTTCAGTAGAGGGCGACAAAGATTGTCGGATACATGCAAAGGACGGGACTCGCGCTCTTTTCACGCTGTTAAATAATTCTGAAGGAATTTGTTTTATAGAATACTGTTTTAATGGGTCGATACGGAATTAGATTCTACAAATAATGATGCAAAAAGTGAAAATTGCTATTTTTGGACTTACGTCTTTCTGGTTCTGAGGTACAGCATTAAAACCATTTGTTTTATTTAAAAAATACGTCTTTGAGTAAAATTCATTAATACCACCCATTGCAGCTTTTGTCATATTACTAGAATTTGACTGTCGCAGAGAAATATTTCATTCAATTTATGAAAGGCACATGAAGACATCAACAGTAATGAAGCAATTTTATTGTAATTGGAAGTGGTTATCTTTAATTTTACACATTATTCTTTAATTCCGGAGTGATTCTTCTAAATGCATTCCTTGCGTTCAAGTTCGTTAACTTAATGTAAGACACTTAAGAAAAACTAATAACTTTATTTCTAAAATCCTTTAAGGAAATTATTTCAATGATCATTTGAAATCTTTCAGAGGAGCCCCAGCGTTACTTAATTTATACTGTTGCAGATTTAGAAGAGTAATATTTTTAAATTCTTTAAAATATTTTGAGAAATTATTGTATTTAAATAAGCTACTATTAGCATTTTTTTCTTTACTGCACTAAAGATGACATCCAGTTTTTGAGACGTACTCATTATTTCGAAGAAGTTAAAAGCGGTTAGTAAATTAGTCGTTTAAACTTTGCTTTAATCTAATTTTTCTACAATTGTTCCTTTTTCATCCATCTCCGTAAAATTAATTTACTTAGCACTACAGCAATGTTTCTTACTTTTTAAAAACATAATTTTGCATTTCATCGTAATTGTTTGATTTAAACAGCATTAAACTTGCCCGTTTCTTTTATGTGTAAGTATTCATATGCGCATATAAGGGGACAATTAGGGTCTTAAGCCTCCCCCTAGAATTTAGTAACTCCTTGATTTTAGTACTATTTTTTCGGAAAAAACATAAAAATTAATTATTCAGCCATTAATAAATAAGTTACTAAAAATGTCAAATTTCAATAACTGAATCTTCATTTAAATTGCTTAAAGTAATTTAAAAACTTATTCCTACCTGTAAACTCGGGGGGAAATATCTGCACCCCAGCTAAAAGTTCGCATATAGGCGGCAGTGCAAGTATAAGATATGCGACTAATTTTTGAGTTATTGTGTTTCATGCCTTTAATTTCACAAATTGAGACTGGTATGAGTTAGCTCTAGCAAATGCATTAATTTATTTATTTAGCCCTTTTAATCAGTTCACCTTTTAGATTTAGATTTAATAATATCAAAAGAATAATTAAAGATTATACTGCATAAAATTTGAAAAACAAATACTAATCATTTTTGCTTCCAACACTCAATATAATTGATTAATGGATGCTGAATCAGAATTTTGTGGAAGTGCACTCATAAAATTTGAAAGGAATGCTGCTAAATTGATTGTCCTTAAAACATTTCTTTGAAGTGAATTTAATGATAGTTTTATAATAATTTTTCACTGAATAGTAGTTTAATGATTTTTCACTGCCAATTTAATTTACTTTTATTAGTATTGTTACAAATCTTGTAAGCAGTTGTTGTTTTTCCTGCCTTGCACCATTTTTTTTTAATTGTTCTTGATGTCACTAGTTTCGGTTTTATCTGGCGTCATGTTGCAAAAGTATCTGAAGATATCACTTCTACCATTTGTATACCGACCCTGTAACATTTGTAGTTTTTGCACTTACCCTAACTTTAATAAGCATGAAGACATTTTCGCTCGGAGTAGTAATACCGTGGGTTTTCTTTTTATCACTACAGTTTTCTTAAATGGATTATTTAAGTTTGTGAATGAACGAGTACTCCGGATTTTGCTAGAACGTTGTAGAAATTTCCTTCCGAGTATAAATAGCTGTCCAATAGGGTGGGGCGAAAAATAAAAAGTTTTTCAGATCAACTTCTAATAGTTGCCAAAAGTTGTCTTTGGTGATAGTTAGCTTTTGTGCAAAATTTGAGAAAAATCGGTTAATATCTTCAGGGGGCGCTGCGATCGCAAAGTTTTATCATAGCTTTTATCGGGATTTTATGGATAAAATATGAAAAACAATGCCGTTAGCTAATCTCATTGCATTTTTTTTTGCTCATTTGATATTTTCATGCATTCAAAGCATATGAAATAACTCACAAAACATTATTTTATATGATATATTTATATTTCAAGTATTTAAAAAGAAACAAAAACGTGAAAAAAGTGATTTTTTTTAAATATAAATATATCATATAAAATAATGTTTGTGAGTCATTTCATATGCTTTTAATGCATGAAAACATCTTTTGAGTAAAAAAATGCAATGAGATTAGCTAACGGCATTGTTTTTCCTATTTTACCTTAAAATCCCTATAAAAAGCTATGGTAAAACTTTGCGATCGCAGCACCTCCTGAAGATATTAACCGATTTTTCTCAAATTTTGCACAAAAGCTAACTATCACCAAAGACAACTTTTGGCAACTATTAGAAGTTGATCTGAAAAACTTTTTATTTTTCGCCCCACCCTACTGTCCAACTGCTTTGAATATAGTTAGTTGTTTTCAGATTTGATTTCTGGTGACTCATTTTATTCGCTTGGGCGAATGTTTGTTTTGCTTTTGTAATTTCTTAATTACTGTTCATGTTAGATACGTGGTGCTGAGTTACTGTTGAGAGTAGAGTGTACTGTTTGCTACCTAATTGCTGGATGTTTAGCAATTGTTTCCTGCTCCTATTGTAAATAAGTGTACATACTTGTAAATAAATTTATAGTTACTTCCTCAAGATTGGAATGATTATTTAAGAAAGTTGAAGGTGCTACGGACTCGTTACAGCATTTATTACATCAGAGGTTCCCAAACTTTTTAGCCCGAGAACCCTTACTGCTTCGCTTTTACTTCAAGGAACGCTGTTTTTGTTTTGGACTAGGACTCAAAATGTTATTTATTTAAGAGTCAAGCAGAGATGCCCCAATAGAAAGTCATGAGCAGTCACGATGTCCTCCCAAAAATGTCCTCACTCATTAAATTTCACCTGAGGATTCAACAAATCTGAAAAAGGCATTGCATAATTGTTTTTAAGGTTGATATTCTCACATTTTGTTTTTCAGTAAAATTAGGAGTTTCAGTCCGCAAAATTCCTTTTCATTCCAAAAATTTAAGTTCGTTATGCCCTGGAGTGAAATTAAAAGGATGAGAAATTGTCATCATTTGACTACTTTCTTCTGAATAGAAGAAACTATCAGTGACGTGAAAATGTTCGTATGAACAAGTTTCACGGTGAGCTCATCCTGTTTTGACCTCTTTCGGAAATTACCTGCCCGTCGGTAAGTGTTTGCATGTATTTAATCGATATTTCGTTGGCGCTCTAACTCAAAAGGTAATCTATGGAATTGAACGAAACTTGGGACACTTGTGAGATGCGTCCCTATGCGAACTGGTAATGATTAGTTTTGGAACCAATCTCTTCAGAAGGTGGTCCAATCGTACGATTTCTGCTTTTAGTGTGATTGCTGCATTTTAAACAATAAAATGCAGATTTTCGTTAAAATTGGACACACATGCACCTTACTGATAGAGGTGTAACACACTTGAAGTTCCTTCTTTGAAAAAAGAGGCGCATACTAAGCAGACCATCGTTGTTCTGACCACGCATCTACGGTAACTGTCTCAACCTTCGAGAGATGGCACCACCTGTCATCTCTCTTTCACAGTTTGGATAAGAATCCGAAGGGAAGGAAAATCAACTTTCGTGTTGGTTATTCTTTTTATTTTGAAACATTGAGTAAAAACCAATTTGAATAACTGTTTCGTAATTAACATTCAAAAAATCTAAACATTTTTAAGTATAAACAGAAATATGTTTATTAATAAAACCGGCATTGAAAACAACTCAAATATGTAGGAAAATATTGAATTGTGTTCAAAGTTAATTAAGTCTCAAAAAAAGTTATATTTCATTTTTTTCTTATTTTTAATATTAATCTAGAAAACTGATTTGTTTCTCAGAAGAGCAATAGTTTAATTAGAAATTTCATAGGAGATATCAATAAATCCAGATAATAACGCCTTATAAAAGGAAAACAACAAACTGATTTTATAATTCTCGGGCAAAAATATTGGTTTTAAAAACACTTCAATTAAGTTTTTGTGAACAATGTCTTTTTCAAACAATAGTGTCCTAATCTGAAAAAAAAGATAAAGAACCTAATCTGCCAACATTAATCAACCCGAAAAGTTAGTACATTTTTAATAATCAAAAACATAATTAAATATTACGGCGGATTAGCTTATTTTTCTTGTTTTGTTAATTGTTTTATTTTGTAATCAAAGAGATATGGGGAGCATTTTTGTGTTTTGTATACAAAGAGATATGTTTCTTTTTTTTTTTTTTCATAAACTATGATGCAATTTTCTTGAGCAAATAAAATATATGTGGTACTAAAAACTAATTACGTATTTAATTACTGAAATCTCAAAGAAAGTAAGCATTTTATTCGAAAGTTTCTATACATGAAAAACTGAGAAATTGTTTTCAAAGTTATATTTTCCTCTCAAGTTTTCCATTCAAATTTTTTGCGAATATTCAAAATTTTAATCACTTTGTCTTAAAATTGTTTTCAAAAATTTCGGATAAAATTTAAATTGTAAAGAATAAATTCAAAAGTGCACGTGTAAATATATTCTTTTATGAAAAACAATCTGGTATTGACACCTTATGACTCATCTACGCTGATTAAATAATTAATTTCTAGTACCCCAAAAGAACTATTTCATGTAATCATGTAAGCGTTAGAACTAATACTTTGCAGGGATTTTTTTTAATGATTTTGTACTTTTTTTAAATAAATTCCTCGACACTTTACGATAAACCTCTAAAGTATAGTAAATGTGGAAAATAGGACTTAAATTTAAGTCCATGTTCTTCATAAAGTTCATGCAATGAAACATGAATCTAATATTTCAGGATCTTTTGCAGGGTGTTTTGTACAACAAATGATAAATCTATAAAAACGGAACTGTCCATCCCGCAAAAGCACACGTGTATCTGATATAAATGCAGAAAAATGGAACGAAATTAAACAGAAAATCAAAATCCGAGTTTCTCTTATTCCACATACTTCTTTGTCCGATTTAACAAAACTCAGCCACAGCACATACCTCGTGCTGATAAATCGCATTAATCATGAAATAATACTTCTGTTTTACTGTTCTTTTCCGTGGCTCTCAAGACTTGATCTCTCGGAAGAAATCTCAAGTGCATTAGTATTCGATATCTTGCTTTTATGTTTTCTCGTCTGTTGCTTTCTTCTTGGTAGCCCTTGACGTCATCAATCTCGCGTTATCTCGTGCCATTCCATGTTAACATCGCGATACGACTCGTTTGTTTTTCCATCTCTCAGAAAAGATGGAGAAAAAACATGAAATCATTCATTCTTGAGTAGTACGAAACAAGGAGAGGAGAGATTGAGGTATAATTTTTATCTCAAGTTGCTGTTACACAATCTAGAGAAAAACGGTCGTTTAAATGTGGATTTTTGTTTAACTTTTACAATAACAACATGTTTTGCATTGTTCGGTGGCATTTAAGTTAATAAGAAATTTAAGCAAATCAGGTAGTTTGGGAATAGGGAGCAAAGTGAAGTGGTCAAATATTTTCATTTTACAGCGCCTTCTATCTAGCAATACTTTAATTTTTGTTTTAAATATATAGTTAATTTCAGTCAACCTAACATCAAAAAAATCAAGTAAAATAATAGTACAGGCAAATGGGCACTCACATGCGAACATGGTATATTTTACAACGATAAGTTCAAGCAAAAGTTTTCTTTGGGGACAACTTCTTGCAGCTGTTGCATATAATTTGTAGCTGTTTTCTTCACGGGAAAATGTATTTCAAACTAACTAAGAAGCTTAATTGAATTATTAAAAACCATTGAATTGACATTCAAGTAAATTTATGAAAGTGCTTAGTTATTTTATTAAATTAAGAGTTATTTATCTACTTATATTAAAAACTGAGTATCTTTCTCACTATCTTTCTTTCTAACTATCTTTCTTTCTATCTTTCTATCTTTCTATGTCACGCTTCTTTCTCCTGAACGCCAATGAACTGAAAGTCGAACCAGGTACCGATAGATAGGTAATTTTTCAAGCTTCTTTAGTTTCAATTGATATAATTATACGATTTTAATTAGCGAAGATATCAATTAATAAGTAGTCAAATTTAAAGCGATTAAGCCTAATAAATGATTAAATATGAAATCCATTCTTGCAAACCGTCGTTGCTATGAAACGGTGATAACAATGATAATGAGAATTTTGAATGAAGGCTTAACTAAATCAAACACGAAACTCATAAGCGGACCACTTACGTAGAATTTTTATCGCTAGCTACTGGTAATATTTTGAAACATTTATTTGTTGAAGAGCCATCTACTTATATTAAAAACTGAGTATCTATGTCTGCTTTTTTTCTTTGAGCGACCTGAACTTACTGAAACTTTCCTCACCATCTTGAAGACGTGAAGCATCTCAATAATTCGAATGATTTTTTTATATAGGAAAAAAGTAAAGGCGTGAAGCGCCTGTAAGCGAGCCGCCTTGGCGGGGAGTAGTTTCTTTAAATTTTTTTCTCACTACTTTCAGGGCACGAAGTGCCCGTGCAACGCCGGGCCACGTGCGTGGTATGTCTTGAAATCGAATGAACATTAAATTATATCAAATAATATAATTTCAGAATGAGGTAAAAGTTAGAGAGGGGGGACGTTATGCATCAGCATGCCGCAGGAAGCTAATCTAGCTGCCCTGGCAGCTAGTATTGTAAGTTAGTTGCTAGGTACATGGTGGGGCACTTGTGAGCACAACATTTTGGAGGCACATATGAGCAGTTCGAGTATCTTCTCTGCAAAATTAATTTTACTGTTGGATATTATAATGTTAAAAAATGTAAATATTCGTAATTAGTGTGTTTTCATATTCAGTTTGTAAATTTATTGTTAATTATTATCATCATCGTTTTCATTTAATATTTATTCATTTATTTTTATTACGAGAGTTGGAAATTTAGTAATTGCAACATACGTATAAATCACTTTTTAATGAACTCACAAGTACTATTGCATCGCATACTTTCTTTGTAATCACTAGCAACGATTATAACCTTCTGTAAATTGTTGAGAAGCTGTTAGAGATCCCTGGCAAGGTGTTGAGTATTAGGGTGTATCGAAAAAAACTTTTTTTTGAAATTCAATTTACTAAGTTGATAAAAAGTTGCCCCTACCTAACCACATATTCCACAAAAAATTTCAGTCTAATCAGAAATTGTTTAGGTGTTCCGCACGAGGCCTGAACTTTGTGAATTTCTTCAAAAATATGATTTTTTTCCAATTTTTTTTAAATACTAAGAATAAATGTTAAAAATAATTCAAGTTGAAAAATGTACACCACAAAGTCGGAGGACAAAATTGGGTTTGAAAAAAAGTATATTAAACAACATTTAAATCTCCCTCATTTATTCTGAACTTACGTAATTTTCACCAAAACTAGCATTTTACAAGGCCATGCGGCTTGGTTAGAAGCTTGTTTATAAATGTGGAATCTAACTGAATTAACACTTGAAACTGGGAATCATCTGTGATTTATGTGGAGCAAAAAGTAAAATAATATAAACTATAAACAGAATCTAAGCCCCTCGTCACAGTGCCCGCGCGTTCTATCGGTGCCCCCGTGATGGTAAACGAAATACAGCTCCGCTAGCGTAGCTGCTTTAGGATTGCAGAATGCAGAGGAACATATATCTTTGGTTGAGAAAACATACTCTAAATATTTCGGACATGGTGCTGCAGTAAATAGCCCAGCAAAAGAAATTGTAGCTTCAGTTTCACGATTTATGGAAAAAAAAGTTCTATTGATAAAGAACATAAAAGCTATCGGTTGTAATGACACATCAGTTAACACTGGAAAATCAAATGATGCTATTAGACTTCCAGAAAAGTCTTTAGAACCCTCACTACAAGCCGTGGTATATTTTCTTCATTTAATGCATTACCACTTAGAAAGTTAACGGTGACTCTTGATAGACCGATTACTGGACAAAATTCTTTTAGTTGACCTATTGGAGGATCCTAACAATATTGCTAATATCTACCAGTCATGAACTTTAAGAAAACAGAACGCGTTTTACCAGAAGTTGATGTCAAAGAATTGAGTCAAAAATACTTATGGGATGTGTCAAAAGCTGTAATGTCAGGCAAATGTTCTCAAAATTTAGCAGAAAGGAACCCTGCAAGCTTTTCCCATGCAAGATAGTTTACGATGGCAAAGTTTTGAGGCTATACATCGCAACTAGTGATCCAAGCTCATAGTTAAATAAACTAGCAGAATTTATATCAAAGGTTTATGCTCTCTGCTTTTTCACAATCGAATCTCAGCATAAAATTATTCAGGCATCTAAGCA
Organism: Uloborus plumipes; assembly: GCA_038373865.1. Taxonomy (NCBI): domain Eukaryota; kingdom Metazoa; phylum Arthropoda; class Arachnida; order Araneae; family Uloboridae; genus Uloborus; species Uloborus plumipes. The sequence goes on along the minus strand of JAXGGA010002146.1, from coordinate 46,197 downwards.
TTTTTTTAAGATCATAGATTGCACCAAGTATTTGGATACAAATCTCTAAAATATTATCCATTCCACATTGTAAAGAAGCCATCTTGCATGGGAAAAGCTTGCAGGGTTTCTTTCTGCTAAATTTTGAGAACATTTGCCAGACATTACAACTTTTGACATATCCCATAAGTATTTTTGACTCAATTCTTTGACATCAACTTCTGGTAAAACGCGTTCTATTTTTTTAAAGTTCATGACTGGTAGATCTCAGCAATATTGTTAGAATTCTCCAGTTTGTCAACTAAAAGAATTTTGTCTAGTAGTCGGTCTATCAAGAGCCACCATTAACTTTCTAAGTGGTAATTCATTAAATGAAGAAAACATACCACGGCTTGTAGAGTGAGGGTTCTAAAGACTTTTCTGGAAGTCTAATAGCATCATTTGATTTTCCAGTGTTAACTGATGTGCCATCACAACCGATAGCTTTTATGTTCTTTATCAATAAAACTTTTTTTTCCATAAATCGTGAAACTGAAGTTACAATTTCTTTTCCTGGGTCATTTACTGGAGAACCATGTAAGAAATATTTAGAGTCTGTTTCCTCAACCAAAGATATATGTTCTTCTGCAATCCTAAAGCAGCTATGCTAGCGGAACTGTATTTCGTTTACCATCATGGGGGCCCGATAGAACGCGGGCACTGTGTGACGAGGGGCTTAGATTGTGTTTATAGTTTATATTATTTTACTTTTTACTCCACATAAATCACAGATGATTCCCAGTTTCAAGTGTTAATTCAGTTAGATTCCACATTCATAAACAAGCTTCTGACCAAGCCGCATGGCCTTGTAAAATGCTAGTTTTGGTGAAAATTACGTAAGTTCAGAATAAATGAGGGAGATTTAAATGTTGTTTAATATACTTTTTTTCAAACCCAATTTTATCCTCCAACTTTACGGTGTACATTTTTCAACTTGAATTATTTTTAACATTTATTCTTAATATTTAAAAAAATTAGAAAAAAATCATATTTTCGAAGAAATTCAAACTTCAGGCTTCGTGCGGAACACCTAAACAATTTCTGATTAGACTGAAATTTTTTGTGGAATATGTGGGTAGGTAGGGGCAACTATTTATCAACTTAGTAAATTGAATTTCGAAAAAAAGTTTTTTTCGATACACCCTATTGAGTATTGATGTCCGTAACGAAGCGCCCCAATGCTCGATACACATTATTAGTGAAATCAACCTTTAAGGATGATTCCCAGATAATCCAAAGACAGTCGATGGAAAGGAGACGACTCAGGATGTCAATATGATCTTAAGGAATTTAGAATTAACTGTATGTTGCAAATCCACAGTCTCATGCTGACCCCACTGAAAAGTTTTTACCCATCGTCCAGCCAACCTATACGGTAATGCAACGAGAAACTTTGATTTTAAGCCATGATCAGTAATTAACTTTTGAAAACATGCTTTAGAGTGATAAAAAGGAAACTTTTCACATTGACACCACAAAACAACTGCCCTTCCAGTTAGATCGACTATATTTTGCATTTTTCGCATCGACAACAGCACCACCTCACTATTCCCATATTCAATTTACACATGCCTGCTCTTTTGCAAGTTTCTAGATTAAGCTGCCACTATTTAATTTGCAACTCTCGTATTTTTATTTATTTCTTATTTCTGCTTATTTATTTATTGTTTCGTTGCTAAATTAGTGTTATGCACAATTTAGTGTTACATAATACCTACAAGAAATAAAAAGACAAAGTATTTCCATTTAATTAAAAATAAAATTTCATTTTTAAATACAATATGAAACTCTATCCGCAGCTTAAAGTAATAAAATATGCTTTGTAATATGTAGCCTTATGTCTTTTTTTTTTTTTTTTTTTTTGTCTATCCACTGATCAGAACTGACTACGATACTTTAAATTGGGCAGTGTGCAAGTTAAATGTTTGGGAAAAATATTTTCCAGAGGGTGCAATTACTCTACAGTTTAAACTGACACAGTGCAGTCTACAAACTCGTCAAGATGATTTGTATATACTGTAACGAGTCCGTAACACCTTCAACTTTCTTAAATGAGCATTCCAATCTTGAGGAAGTAACTAAAAATTTATTTACAAGTATGTACACTTATTTACAATAGGAGCAGGAAACAATTGCTAAACATCCAGCAATTAGGTAGCAAACAGTACACTGTACTCTCAACTGTAACTCAGCACCACGTATCCAACGTTAACAGTAATTAAGAAAATTACAAAAGCAAAACAAACATTCGCCCAAAGCGAATAAAACGAGTCACCAGAAATCAAATCTGAAAACAACTAACTGTGTTCAAGGCCAGCTATTTATACTCGGAAGGAAATATCTACAACGCTCCAGCAAAATCCGGAGTGTTCCGATTCATTCATAACTTAAATAATCAATTCAAGAAAATTCTAGTGATAAAAAGAAAAACCCACCATAACACAACGAAGCGCGAAAATGTCTTCATGCTTATTAAATGTAGGGCAAGTGTAAAAACTACAAAACGTTACAGGGCCGGTATACAAGTGATAAAAGTGATATCTTCAGATACTTTTGCAACATGTCGCCAGATAAAACCAAAACTAGTGACAATGGTGCAAGGCAGGAAAAACAACGATAAACAAGATTTGTAACAATACGTATATGTTTAATATAAAGGAATAATTCTTTGAAATATGATGCTTGTCCTGCACTTTTCAATCGTATTCATATATTCCCCAGGCCTTTTCACACATGCCTCCCTACAGGGGCATATGTAAACAATTGAAAACATTTTTTTAAATACCATAAAGCAAAGAAATATGTTTTTTAAATCCTTAAAAATTCCATGACACAAGGAAAAGACTATTCAATCCTGTGGGACATTTTTATTCTGAAAAGCTGATAACATTTTTCAAAAATAAAAAATAAAAAAGCCATATTTTTCCCTCAGCCATTTTCAATTTTGATACACATCAAAATATGAAATAATATTGAAAAATAATGAAGAAGTTCAGTTAGAAGAAAAGGACTTTGAAGGAATTTAGTTTTAAGAGAGAGAGAGAGAGAGCTTAATTTATTTTCTTAAGTATATGGACTTCGACATTCAACTCTTCAAGGGTACAAACTTAAATGCTAAAATTAAAAAATTTAATTTCTCAAGGACATTGGTAATAGAATAAAAATCCCCAAAATTCTCTATAAAAGATAAATATGAATTACTATCATTACATAAATTAATAAATTGTGCAGCTGTGTGACTTACATATATGCTGGTTCTTTATGAAAAAGCTCAGCTTTTAAATGACCATTAAAGTTTAACATTCGTCGCAAGAAATCAAACTTGTTAACAGTTTGCAGGACGTCATGGGCTTTGATTTTTAGTAAAAAAAATGAGGGGGGGGATTCAAATACTGATCACCAAGGAGTAGTGATACTGTGCTCAATTGCGTTAAACAAAGTATGACATCATGGCATCTGCTTCAATTATTTTTCATCATTTCTCAAAGATGTTTCAATGTTTTTTTAAAGCGGCATCCACTATTTTCTGAAAACAATTGCAAATGTTTTGCAATTTAAAAAAAAAAAACTCTTTTTTAACATACAGGCAATATTAACTTTTTATAAAAACATTAAGTAACTGTAAACGATCGGTTAGAAACTATTTAATAAAACGAAAGTCAACCTTTAAAAACATTTTTTTATTCATGAGCATCAAAGGAAATAAAAAGAGGAAACTTTCTTTGCAAACTATTTTATAAATATTTTTACATTAAGAATAAAAAAATTTCTGGTGTGGTCATTTAACCATAACTTCGATGTAAAACTTCGAAAAAAAATACCTTTGAATTTATTTCAGCTTCTTCAGAAGTAAGCACTTATTAATGAAGACTTGGAAACAGAGAAACTATAAAATAAAACAAATGTATTTTCAAGCTCTAAGTGACCGACATAAATTTTCTCCCAAGCGATGTCTCGGGAAGTGAAAGGAAGTAAAGCAAATCTATAAATATATCGTTTTTAAATTCTTTTTGTTATTGCTCTAGTTCATCCTCAAATGGAATTGCCTATAGCTCAGTCAATTTTTAAGAAATAAATTGTAAGAGAGTTTATCTAGGTTTTTTCTTCAGTCTTCTCTTTTATAAATAATGACAGCTATTTTCTTGTAAATTGCTCTATGGTACTATACAGTTTCAAGAATAAAAGGAGAAAAATAGCTTCTTGTTCCACCTCCGAAAAGTATGTTTGCATTTTAGTTTCATTTCCTTAAAAAATGGTAGAAATGTTTCGTTTTGAAAAAGTAAGAAATAGCTTTCTTGAAAGTTTTTATAGAAAATGGTATTTGAAATGCAATTGCTTCCGCGTCTTTTATAAGGAAATTGAAAGGGTTTTGATTATAACATTTTTAAGTTTCCTGCCTTATGATGTATTTTACAGGAGAATGCATAAAAATGTGTCGATCGCTTAGTTTTTATTTATTTAATGTAAGTAGGCAGATAAATATATAAAAACGGAAGTACTCAAATTTATTGCTACTGCATTCATTTTAAAGGATAAGAGAGCAGGTCTATTCGGAGAAATGCTTGTCAATGTATAGTTGAATTGTCGCTGAATAAAATAGTTTGTTAAACAGAGAATAAACAGCATTATAAAACACAGATAAATTGAGCATACGTGTTTCAGTATCACAAAAGAACAATTTTATCAATACACAGAGCTGTGCTGTTCAAGATGTCGGCAACTCAGGAGAAGTTGGAAGGCTAATATGTATCAAAAAGCAGCGTTCAGAGAAAGTCGAGCAGTTTAAACTAATATAAGCTATGAGAAAGCCTGACTACACAAACAAATGTAGGCAAATTAAACTTGTCCTTCATCTTGATCAGTTAATTAACTCCAATTTCCGACAGTTCATACATTTTCAGTCTTTTAACCCAATTAGGATTAAAGGAAAACCCAATCAAACACAGCCAGCGGCATTGGGATTTCCCTTAATCAGGATTGGTTTCATTGTTTTGCTCTAAACTCAATCGTTGACTGCTTTATAATGAAATGTTTTTGATGTAAAACGCTTTTTTTTTCACCTTTCTAACCTCACATTATCCTAACTGGAAGATTTCAATAGAACCCCTTTTAGCTGGTTAGTCTTCGTTGAAGTTTCATAATTTCCTAATAAATAAGCTAAACTTTTGACTGAAAAAAAGCTTCGCTTAATAATAGCTTCTCTATCTTTCTCTGAATAGGAAAAATTGTTTTACTTTTGTTCCACTTATTAGCCACAAGAGATGAAAAATGGCAAAAAATCTGGTTGCGTCCCCTGAAAACTTAGGTCAACCGTCTGCAAAAAATAATTCAAATGAACGAGTTAAGTTGAGAACAGAAGTTGGGCTACTTTAAAGTTGGAAGCATTAAACCCTGAAAACAACTTTTTTCATAAGGTAGTCAGAGCTTTTCATGAAACCGATAACAAATATCCAAAATTCTACCTTTTCCAGCTATGTCAGTAATTGCAAAGATAAATCAGAGGCTTTTATCAGAACATTTTGTATATACAGTGTAGTTATAAATTACTTCAGGTATTCAGAGCAATCTAGCAAATGAAGTATTGGTAAAAACAATGCCAAATTTCATGGGTATGCGGATCTTTATGTTCTTCATCCCCAACGCATTGAATTCCCCATCGGAAAAGTCACAAGGGCAAAAAATTGAGCTACCACTGTGGCCCGTAGGAAATGCACGACCCATGACTGCTACCAAAGAAATTTAACCGCTACACACTCAGTACCTTATATCCAATATGGGAAGATGTCCCACCTTGCATGAATATGGTCTAAATTAACATCCTCACCACCGCGTCTAAACTTCGTTGGGGTAACTTTAGTAGGGGAATGTGGGGCAAAGGGAAATACCGAGGCAAAGTAAAATGGAAAGATATTTTAACAGTTTGCATTGGCACCTGTCTAACAATATTTTAACTACGCTCCTAGACATATAGTAAAAAATAAATATCTCTAAAGATAAGCGAAAAATATTTTACAAGTCATTTTCAAAATTTGATACTTTTATTATAATATTCGTGGTTTTTTCAAAAATATTCCTTGTTATTATAAAATAATAGTATGTCCAATGCAGTCCTTGTTCAGTTTGCATTAGGCATGTTGTATGAGGTCTTAAAGTCTGCGAAATTTTGAAGAAAATTCGCAAAATTTAGCAAGTTTCAGTGAGTAATGCCCGGCATCTTGCCCATGATTTTCATGCAGACGGTGAAACAGCGAGATCAATTAATCGCCAAGTCCCAAATTACGCGTTTTTCTAAAAATTTCGTAAAGTTTTAAGGCCTTATACTTCGATAACGAGGGGATGAGGGCAAATATATTTTTCGTTAAAAATGTCTCGAGATTCTCTTTTGATTGTGAACTTTTTTCATTATTACACTAGTCATGTGGTAACCTGGTGAAGATATTCCACACCAGAGATCTTCTGTACCTGCCATATTGAAAACTGACCATGATAATTTTGAGCACTGATATCTTTACTGTTATGAAGCTTTTTATAGACTTTTCTGTGCTCAGTTTCGCATTTCTAAACGAATTTCTGCGTATTTAGTTTGGATAAATGTGAAAATAGTAAAAGATTCATCACGTTCCGTATTTTGAAAAGTTATCAATTATATTGGATTGTTGATGGATTGATGAGTGATGGTATTTCTACCTTATGATGATGAGTACCCTTTATTGGGTGTTGATAAATAATCGACGGACCATTGAATATTTTTAAGTTGTTTATTTATGATACTGATGACACCGCTGATAGTGGGTGTTCATCTGACAACGTTCCTGTACGAAGTGAGTTGATTTTACAGTTGGCCGCTAGGCGGCGTTGTAACGCATCTGGAATACGTCAGTGGTCTGAACATATACACTGAAGTGACAAAAGTCATGGGATAGCAATATGCAAATTTTCAGATGGCAGTAGCATCGCATAGAACAGGTATAAATGCGCAGTGCTTTTACAGAGCTTTCATTTCTGTTCAAGTTATTCATGTGAAGAGGTTTTAACGTGATGATGACCGCACGACGTGAATTAACAGACTTTGAACGCGGAATGTTAGTTGGAGCTAGACGCATGGGTCATGCCATTTCGGAAATCGTTAGAGAATTCAACATTCCCAGATCCACTGTGTCAAGAGTGTGCCGAGAGTATGAAATTTCAGGCATAACATCCCACCATGGACAGCGCAGTGGTCGACCGCCTGCACTTAAAGATCGAGACCGGCGACGTCTGCAAAGAGTCGTAAATTCTAACAGACAAGCAACACTGCGTCAAATCACCGTAGAAATCGATGTGGGACGTACAATGGACGTGTCTGCTAGAACTGTGCGGAGAAATTTGGATTTCTTGGGCTATTCCAGCAGAAGACCGACTCGAGTGCCTTTACTGACAGAACGACATCGCTTGCAGCGACTCTCGTGGGCACGTGAGCATATCGGTTGGTCCCTAGATGAATGGAAAACCGTGGCCTGGTCCGATGAGTCACGATTTCAGCTGGTAAGAGCCGATGGTAGGGTTCGAGTGTGGCGCAGACCCCACGAAGCCATGGACCCAAACTGTCAGCAAGGCACTGTTCAAGCTGGTGGTGGCTCCGTAATGGTGTGGGCTGTTTTTTCATGGCATAGACTTGGTCCTCTAGTGCGACTGGACCGAACATTGACTGGAAATGCTTATGTGCAGCTACTTGGAGATCACTTGCAGCCATTCATGGACTTCATGTACCCAAACAACGATGGGATTTTTATGGATGACAATGCGCCATGTCACCGGGCCACAACTGTTCGCAATTGGTTTGAAGAAAATTCTGGACAATTCCAACGAATGATTTGGCCACCTAGATCGCCCGACATGAATCCCATTGAGCATTTATGGGACACCATCGAGAGGTCTGTTCGTGCCCAAAATCCTGCCCCATCAACGCTTTCACAATTATGGACGTCTATCGAGACAGCATGGCTCAATATTCCTGCAGAAGACTTCCAACGACTTGTTGAGTCCATGCCACGTCGAGTTGTTGCACTTCGCCGGGCAAAAGGAGGGCCGACACGATATTAAGAGGTATCCCATGACTTTTGTCACTTCAGTGTATTTCTGCCGTAACTATTTTATGCCAAACGTTTTGATTTGTTTTCTTAACTTTTTGCTCATTCCTTTTCCGCTAGTTAGTCCCAAAAAATATTGTAAAAGTGCAAAGATATGAAACAAAACAAAAGTGCAAAAATATTTTTTGCCTTATTTTAGCTAATTAATTTATATAAGTAAAAATAAAAATAACAGTTTTAATAGTTATCACTTTTTTCACTAATGTTTCTTCATTTTAGCAATTATTGAGTAACGGTTTAAATATATTTTTCTTTGAACTGGATTATTAAATTGTTTGTTTCTTTCATTGCACTGAATGAACTTATCCATATGGTAAAAAAGCAAGCCAAAATAAACGTTGCCATGGAAACAAGTGATGGATGATTTTGATTTCAAGCAAGCATTAAAAAAAATTATGCCTGCACCGTTAAACCTTTCTCGCAAAATATTTTTCCTTTAAAACCTAAAATGATTTACAAGCCCATCTTTATTATTTTTTCTTCAGCGATGCAACTTGGAAGTTTACCAAAAACTGCTTTTTCACACCTACATTAATTTCTTCCCTTGCGCTGTTTCTTAAGAAATTAATAAGGCGGAGAAAAAAACTGAAATAAAAGCAAAAATTCTGACAAATACAATTGAATATCTTATTTAGGGCAAGAAAAGCTTTTACAAATAACGGGAGAAAGTATTTTTGGCAATTCATTTACTTATTTCTAACTCATTAGGTTTTTTCCACACTAGCCAATTAGAAGATTTTTTTCTTTTAAAGTCTCCATGCATTTTCATATTTAGGTTTAAAAAAAAGTAATGTTGTATTAATTTCCAGAAAGTATTTAGATAAAGGAATGCGGCTTAAAAAATTCCTTTTCTTTTCTTTCTTTGACATAGACATGAGTAATGCTGCATTTAAAATATATTTATTTTTGAGAAAATAATGTGTATTTTTTTACTGAATATGCAGGGATTTCTTATAGAGAATAAATAATTTTCTGCTTTCTTTAACGCTTTCCCTCACTCTATAGCTATTTTGCACCATTTACTGTATGAGCACTGTTCGTGACGGTTAAAATAATTGCTGCAAGCTTTTTTTATGAGCATAAGTTGCTTTGAAGCAAAAACTGCAATTTTAAACTTTATAAAAAAATATAGATCTATTTAAATAATTGCAACAGCTCTTTATAAAATATATTGCTGATTTTTATTTATTTATTTATGTATTTTTTCAAAATGTAATTACTAAGATCTTTTAGACCGTAACTTTGGAAAAAACAAAGTTTGTTCATACGTTTTATTCACTGGAACTGGAGCCAGAGGCTTTTCAAGTTTCTTTCTATTGTCTTACCAACTGCATCACTACGCAAAGCATTCGAGGAGTCTCTTCTATGTTATCAAGTGCGCTGTATCCCATAGCACTCCTAGTGTGTATTTTATGCTTAAGAATTAAAGCTAGAGCCTAAAGCAATCCAAGTACCACTCTGTAGTTCAACGAAGTGGTCTACAATCGAAAACATTCCAAGTATGATTGTCATGTGTTATTAACAGGTCTGCAATACAAAAAATTCCAAATGCCACTCTCATGTTTCATTAACTAGTCTACATTCCAGATCCAATGCATTTCTAGTGTCAATCATATGTCTTACCCACTGGGCTAGAGTCTGAAGCATTTCAGGTGTCATTCTAATGCCCAGGAGTAGGGAGTGTTTAGAAACCTTGCCAGCCAAAAATATTTTTAACCAGCCAACTTTATTAGATACGTACAGCAAAACTAACTCAGTAACTTAAACTACACTCCCCACATAAAAAAAATGTCACCATAGGCGCCTACATAATGTTGTCCCCCACTCCTGATAATTTCTTGCAAGCTATTTTCAATCATAAAGTTGATGAAGAACATTCAACTGGGACACCACAATCAGCCAATTTGATCAGTCAACCTAAGATCTGTTAAATATGCCAAACCATTGAATGTTGGCAAAACGTTTTGGCTATTTTCTCTTTGGTGGAATTTATCCCAGTGATCAAAAGCGTCTTCTTTATTCCCTTTTACAATATCCTTTTTAAGCCTATAAGTCATTAAAATTTAAATCATTTCTCTATTCTCGATAATTATTTCTCTTAACACAAACTTTTCTCTTTTATCAACATTGCTTAATAATTTCCTTTATTTTTTAAAAATATTCTACTTTTAGAGCATTTTTTCCTCCTACAAATCAGTTTTACATCTGTAAATTGCATTCTATAATCGTGTAAATCTACATTCTTCAACAGTAAGTATTAGAAAATATAGAAATGGATTAAACACTAACTGAATTCAATTACAAAGAAAAAATATGAATGATTAAAAAGTCATTTTTATTAGAAAAGCAAATCCACTTAATTTATGTTCTCTGTCTTAAGCATATTTCCTCCATCATATTAACCCATTAACTCCTGACATTTTTTTCCCCAAAGATATTTTGTACACTAGTTACAAACAGTGTTTAATGGACAGGAAAAATAATAAAAAAAATATTAAGTAAAAAAAAATTTTTTTATTAAGGAAAGAAAAATCGTCTTTTAAAAGTTACGATAAACCCCAGAGGATACATACTTTTTTTTACTAAAATCTTTTTCTGCCTACGATATAATATTTAAAAAGACATTTTATGAGGAGAAATAAAATCAGCAATTAACATAAACTGGGAAGCTGGGAATAACTTTGAAAACTCAGCTTTTTTTCTTGAGATTGTGAAAGATGTAATTTTTGATAAAGATCATATTAAAACTGCTGCAGTTGTTGCTACAGTTATTAAACTGCTACACTTTACAATGGTTATGTGCTGTAATCTATTAATAACGAATTGAAACAAGACCAAGGTACTAAATGAACTCTATTATTTGGTTGAAATGTTCATTTTGGGGAAATTCAGACCCTTTTTTGGACCGTCCCTAAAAAGGGACGCTAGGCATTAATGGGTAAAACTTCACAATTTCAGCCACTGGCTTTATCAAGATAAGACGTAGCATTCAAAACTGAATCTTTCATCATCCTTGCATTTTGCTTCTAGATAACCACATTTTCTCCAGAGAAAAAAACCAGCTTTTATCTTTCTCAACAAACTAATCTTACAATGAACTGAAAAATTTTCATTTACGCTCTAGAAGACGTAACATACAATGTTGAAAAATAAATTTAAGAACACACACGCACACACATATATATATAACAGTACAAAACAAACTATTTCCAGAAATCTTAGGAAATATTAAAAAGAATTTGAACAATCTATAAATCATTTTCGTTTAAGAAAAATGTACTTTTCGCGTTAGGTGTGATGATTCCGCATGCTTACCGACTGAAATTGAAATCATCCATCATTGTGTCTCTACAGTTACGGTTGAAAATTCTTAAAAACTTTTTAAGAAATAGAAACCTAGTGTTCTTTTATTTACTCCTCTCGTTCTACGTTTCCGTCGTTTCTCATTTTTGTCTTCGCTGTATTATTTTCAGTATCCACGCAGCTTTTCTCTTGAAGTATTAGTTTTTCTATGAATATGGGAAGATAAATATCGGCTTAAGTTCGAAGCTGAATCGAAAATAGCTTATTTGGCTAAAAATAATATTGCTGCAAGTCTATTTGGTGCAACCAAAATTGACAGTGCTACTGAAAAACAAGACTAGAGATTACCAGAAAAGTAAATGTAGGACCTGTTTACTAACAATTTTCTTGTAGTAGTTGGATTATTTTTATTGGCAAAATCCTTTATGGAAGTCCAGTATCATGCTTTTTTTTTCTGTGTAAGACTGTGATCACGAGTTACATGACAGCTATTGTGGCGAAATGTAAGTTAGTTTGGGAAAACGTTAACATTTAAATGGTCCGAGTTAAATTAGCACACAAATAAATCCTAGGGAGAAAAAGGAATAATTTTTAAAGCAAAATGCTTAAACTTTTGTATGCGTTAATAGTTTTTTTTTATATATATATAGAGTTTTTGTATGAAAAAAAAATTAACTATTGTGACGGTAACATCATGCTATTTCTGAAATCCATTAACACTGAAAAGAATAAAATATATTATTTTTAAATAAAAGTCAAACTACCTTCGCATACAAGAAATAAAACGCAAAAGAATAAAAGAGCAAAAAAATAATTTGTTTTATTTGCATACGATTTTCTACTAAAACCTATGAATGAAATTTATTTTACAATGCCATAACAAAATTAACTGAACGAAGCATATACTTAGAAAATAAACACTAATTCTAATTTCTAAAGGATAACCTGTTTTAATATATAATTAATCATACATTTCTTAGTTTTCAAACTTCCTTTGAAGTCAGTGTCTCCTATAAACTTTACTACCCACCAAATGCTTAGCTAAAGACTAGTTTAACTGAACACGAAACTAACATTCAAAACTGAACCTAGTCAATTAGGTTACGAAGTAGTTTATTGGAGGCGCCGACAAAAAAAGGTGATGGAAAGTTAAGAAATAGCATATAATTAGTTAGGTGTGTATTAAAATAGTTTTTCATTTTAAATAGTTTATTGCAATTGAAATTATTGTTTATTTTAAAAGTGAGTGCTTCTTTTAGTTAACTTTTGTGGAATTGCGCAAAAAAAAATGAATCATTTGGTTCTGGAAAAAAATCGTGTGTAAATGTTACGATTTTTTTTTTTTTTTTGATTTTTAGCTCCTGTTTGTTTTTGATGACGGTAAGTTTGTATTCAAAAATAATATATCGACTGCTATTTTTATTTCTTTAACGAACCCGATAGTAGTGCATTCAGGTCTCACTGAAACATAAACGTAACTTCCATACATTTACATTCAAGAAATCTAAATAATTTTTAAATATACACTGCAATTATATTATTCTCAAAGTATTCTGAATTGAAAAAAAAAACAATGTACATATTTATTTTTTAAAAATAATACAAATCCCGAATTCGGAATTAAAACAAGCAAAACGTTCATCTCAAGCTTTTGTTTACATCACGTAAGGAAATGTACCACAGCTCAAAGCTAAGAAATAAAAACAGAGAAAACTAGATTTATCATGGCACATTATGAAACTTAAACATTTCTTTATCTCGAACATATCTCAGAGAAAATAGATTTCGAAAATGGCTTTTGCCTCAGTCATAGTACCAGTTAGACAAGTGCCGATAAAGATGAAAGTTTAAAAGAGTTATGCCCCTTTTCTTCTGGTCACAGATGTTTCCAACTGCCGATAAACCCAAGCGTCACTTTTTTAACTCCGAGAGTTAATGATACTGTCATTTATCAAGAAGGGTTTTTTCGCCCTTTCTGGCTGTTGTCAAAAATCAACTGAAGTCAAAATAAAAATGAAGAATGATTTTAGAGATAATATATCAAAAAAGCTCCTAAAAACTTGTGTGCGATAAGTTCTTGTATATTCATATACTTTAAAAGTTGTTGAATAAGGGGAAAGCCACTAAGTGGATGCTAGTAATCGTGGAAAATAATCGAAAAATATTCTTAAAAGCGGCTACTAATTGTTTACTTAGCTATTATTGTAGTTATTACAGGGTGCGCCAGAGAAACTTACTTTTTTGAAATGTCAATAAAAACAAAACTACTTAAGTTATTGTTTTAATTCTTTTTTTATTTGAGAATACAATATTCCTTTTTTTTCATTTAGTCTTGAAAATGACATCGGTAAAATGATGACCCCCATTGAGCATACACTGATTAAGACGATTTTTAAAGTTTGTGAGCACTCTTTGCAGCATATCAATTGGTAAGTTGGCAATTTCGTCGCGAATGTTATTCTTGAGGTGAGCAATTGTGCGTGGTCGATCAACATAAACCAGGGATTTCAAATAACCCCATAAAAAATCGCACGGCGCCAAATCTGGGGAGCGTGCTGGAAATGGGAGATCACCTCTGAGAGAGATGAGGTGGTCGGGGAAATGTTGTCGCAACAAATTCATTGAATCTCGTGCTGTGTGTGCTGTGGCTCCATCTTGCTGAAACCACACGTCCCTAATGTTCATTTCTTCGAGGCTGGGAAAAAAGGATTCCTCGATCATGGTCCTGCACCGAGCTGCATTCACGGCCGTTCGAAAAGTAGCTTTCGACGGCAAAGGCGCGCTGTTCTTTTGACCATAGCATGATGGCAACTAATTAAAAGGGAAACAAAACTTGGAGAATTCTCGCTCCAGATGCGCCCACTCTCGGCCTTCTACGCAGCCAACTCACCGCGCAGGAATTTTTTCAAAAAAGTAAGTTTCTCTGGCGCACCCTGTAGCTGCCAGGGCAGCCAGATTAGCTTCCTGCGGCATGTTGATGCATAATGTACCCCTCTCTAACTTTTACCTCATTCTGATGTTATATTATTTGGTATAATTTAATGTTCATTAGATTTCAAGACATACCACGCACGTGACCCAGTGTTGCACGGGCACTTCGTGCCTTGAAAGTAGTGAGGAAAAATTCAAGAAGCTACTCCCCGCCAAGGCGGCTCGCTAACAGGCGCTTGACGCCTCCAGTTTTTTCCTGCATCAATAAAATCATTCGAATTATTGAGATGCTTCGCGCCTTCAAAATGGTGAGGAAAGTTAGAGCAAGTTCTGCTCGCTCAAGGGAAAGAAGCAGCCATAGATACTCAGTTTTTAATATAAGTAGATGGCTTTTCAACAAATGAATGTTTCAAAATATTACAAGTAGCTAGCGATAAAAATACTACGTAAGTGGCCCGCTTATGAGTTTCGTTTCGTGTTTGATTTAGCTAAGATTTCATTCAAAATTCTCATTGTCATTGTTATTACTGTTTCATAGCAACCACGTTTTGCAACAATAGATTTCATATTTAATCATTTAATAGGCTTAATCGCTTTAAATTTGACTACTTATTAATTGATATGATATCATCGCTAATTAAAATCGCATAATTATATAAATTGAAACTAATGAAGCCTGAAAAATTACCTATCTATCGGTACCTGGTTCGACTTTCAGTTCATTGGCGTTCAGGAGAAAAAAGCGTGACATAGAAAGAAAGATAGTTAGAAAAAAATAGGTAGTTAGAAAGATACTCAGTTTTTAATATGAGGGTCATTGCACATCAAGTGATCCAAATTCTGAGAAAATTTTTACCTTACATTTTTGTATTTCTTTCTTTTTTGGCTCATCAATTGTACCCCATGAGGTAATTAAAAGTCTTAATTTTTAGATTTTTATCTCTACTATTTTTCCATTTATGAAACTTTGAACTTTGGAAAAACCCTCGTTTTTCCATGGATAAGGGAAGATAAAAGGGACCATAACTCGGCACCAAATATAGATAGAACAATTTGGTCAATGGCATTTTAAAGTACGTTAGTTGCCGTTTAATCTGATATGCAACATGACCCATTTGATAAAAATTTTCTTTTTCAAAAAATGAAATTTAAATTTCAAATTTAAATTTCTCAAAAAACATATAATGAATTTTTTTCAAAAAATTCTCAAAAATTCATGTGTATTTTATCTATGTTTGTACAAATTTTTAGATTGGGATCTCAATGGGATCATATTTTTTTGAATTTTTGAATAAAACTGTATAGGAAAAGAAATGATATTTTTTAGATTCTATTTATTTAAATACTAAGTTATCTTGCTTGTGATGGTCTAAAAAATAGTAAACAAACATGAATATGTTTAAAGTAAGCTGGCATGAGCCTATAGATTTGTCAGGGTCACCCCGTCACCCCTTCCTCCCCCGCACAACCACTCTTTTTTAATTCAAAACTGTTCAAAATGTTAAAAAAAACTCTTTGATACAAAATGAATAGTAAACTTATTTAAAGTTGGTAAATGGGTTCCCTTATAACTAGACGAAGTATCCTCCTCCCCACCCAAATATACCATTCACACTATACTAATATGAAGTCCAACCTGGGGATTGAATTGAGGATTATTTTCACCATATATATATATATATATATATATATATATATATATATATACAGATAGTCACTTAAACAAAAAAGCAATAATCAGTAACTTCAGCAAAGAACTAGACATGTTTGTTTTAAAAATCGCGTACAAGTATAGTTGGACCATTGAAGGCTTTGTCGAATGGAAAAAACATTCACAATATACAAGAAAATGACTGTATTTGTAAGGAACATTTTTATAAAGACTTTATTAATAAAGAACATGGTCATATTATCACAGGTAACTTAAATATAATACAGAATGAATCTCTAAAGTATCTCCTAGAAAAAGGCTCAAAATTTCGACCAGATAAGCACTTAAACAAAAAAGCAATAATCAGTAACTTCAGCAAAGAACTAGACATGTTTGTTTTAAAAATCGCGTACAAGTATAGTTGGCCCATTGAAGGCTTTGTCGAATGGAAAAACATTCACAATATACAAGAAAATGACTGTATTTGTAAGGAACATTTTTATAAAGACTTTATTAATAAAGAACATGGTCATATTATCACAGGTAACTTAAATATAATACAGAATGAATCTCTAAAGTATCTCCTAGAAAAAGGCTCAAAATTTCGACCAGATAGTCACTTAAACAAAAAAGCAATAATCAGTAACTTCAGCAAAGAACTAGACATGTTTGTTTTAAAAATCGCGTACAAGTATAGTTGGCCCATTGAAGGCTTTGTCGAATGGAAAAAGAAAATACTTCATGAATTTACTTATAGTTACAGTTTATATAATTTTCACCGTAAAGATCTTTGCAATTTTATCGATAAAAATCTTAACATGAGTATCAAAAACTTTAAAAAATCCTTTACTATCATTACAGTCGACAAAGCAAGCAATAACTTTGCAATCATGTGTAAATTTCCTTACAAACAGCTACTTTTAAATGAATATTCCAATATCAACACTGATACAATGATTACTGAAGCAGAATCCAGCCTCAAGAAAAGGTTACTCGCATATGATAAAATCTTAAATACAAAGCATCTTAATTTCAAGTTTCCTTTCTTTTTTATCACAGTTAAATTTCATAAAAATCCAATTAAATTCAGGTTTGTCACTAGTGGGACTCATTCTTATAACGTGAGAGCCGGCTATATTTTCTTCGAAAAATTTAAAAATATTTTGGAAAAAATTGCTGAAGAACAAACTTAATTATTTTGAATAACCAAAAGGTTTTGAACTTTTAAATAATCGTAATAACAATATTTACAGTATCAACACTTTTGACTTCGAAAATCTCTTTACAAATATTCCCCATCATCTAATCTTAGACATTTCTAATAAACTCTACGAAAAATATGAATACTGCATAGGTTCAAAAAGAAGCTACTGGCTAAATTTAGTTAAATTCTGTGTTTTCGAAAACTATCTTTTTAATGGTTCTAATTTTTACAAGCAAATTAACGGTATTCCCATGGGTACGTCTTTTTCCAGTGCCTTTGCAAACGTTTTTCTTCATATTTATGAGTCAAATTTTCTAGTCGATAATGATCTTGAGGCCTTCAGGTACATTGATGACATCATAATTTTTAACAACAGTAACTTCCATAATCTCTACAAGGATATTTATCCAAAAGAACTTTTGCTTAAACAAACAAATAGTAACAACACTGCTTCTTTTCTCGACATTTATATTAAATTAGAAGATAAAGATGTCAATCTAGCACTATATGACAAACGTAAAGATTTCAACTTCAAAGTGCACTCGCTTAGCCATTTTCACAGTTGTCTAAGTAAAAAGGTTTTCAAGAACATTATCATCTCCCAAATTTCCCGATACAAAAAAATTTGCAACAATAATTCAAATCTAGACTCAGCAATAAGACAATTAATTGTAACTTTAACTGAAAACTGCTACCCCGCAAATTTGACGAACAGTCTTATCAGTAGCGCATTGAAAAAGCCTTAGGTTGGTAGTTCTTACATTGTTGATTGGAAGTTCTTTTTTTTTGTATTTATTGTAATTTCATGTCATCTGTTCTATTTGAATTTCATTGATTATATATAGTGTCTTTTGAATTGTATTCTCTCGTGTATATGCATAAATGAATTGGACTTCTAGTGACCTACTGCTTGTTTGTGAGATGTCGGGGGCTAAAAGTTGCATCTTTTTAGGCATTTTGCCTGCAACTTGCTAGAAACATCTCACTCCACTTTTTCCTACCCTAGGGGGGTCCCCCTGATGAAGGCCCCAGGGTCTTTTGGGAATTTTATCTTTACTTCCGTTTTTAACAGGTTTTTTCGCAAGGTTTTATACTTCTAATTAAAAATATGTATATATATATATATATACAGGGTGTCCACTCCAATCGTGGACCAATAGCTAATTTCTAAACCGTTAGAGATAAGCATATAGTTTACTTTGGAAAAAATCTCCAAATTACGAAAGGAATTTTGGGTCTATTCAATGTTTTTCAAAAAATCAAATTTTGAAAGAGTTACGAAATTTAAATTTTTATACAGCCCCCCAGTCCTATCAATCATCTTTAGTAAAACATTCTTGACACTGTAACGTTTAAAACTAAAAAAAAATCACTCTTCTAGCACAAAAATTGACCGAGTAATGACGTTTTGAAAAATCAAGATTTTGCATTGTTTCATAACGTCATCGAGGGAGCGATCTCTCGATGGCGTCATGAAACAATGCAAAATCTTGATTTTTCAAAACGTCATAACTCGGTCAATTTTTGTGCTAGAAGAGTGATTTTTTTTTAGTTTTAAACGTTAAAGTGTCAAGAATATTTTTCTAAATATGATTGATAGGACTGGGGGGCTGTATAAGAATTTAAATTTCGTAACTCTTTCAAAATTTGATTTTTTGAAAAACATTGAATAGACCCAAAATTCCTTTCGTAATTTGGAGATTTTTTCCTAAATAAACTATATGCTTATCTCTAACGGTTTAGAAATTAGCTATTGGTCCACGATTGGAGTGGACACCCTGTATATACATATATATATATATATATATATATATATATATATATATATATATATATATATATATATATATATATATATATATATATATATATATATTGTTTTTCAGACGAAGTGTTTCTTTTCGTTCCGAACTTCAAAGTGTACTTCCATTCAATATCTGTAATTTAACTTTATGATTCATTTCATCTCCTACCCCAGCACCAACCTTCAATTTTGAAGGGAGGAAATCATTGGATCGCCCCAAGATCATTGCTAACAGCAAAATAGCACTGTTTCTCCTTGTTCTCATCGTTTTTCCTATTCTTTTCGCACAAAACTGAAAATAAATCAAAATATCAGATCATAGGTCTGTGTCCCATAACTATCTTCCCACATTATCTAGTGTGCAGCTTTTATTTAATTTTTTTAATTGTTTGTGTTCTTTTTCATTTTGTTGTAAAGGAAAGTTATGCAGCAAGATATATCTATATACATATATTAAACAAACACTGCTTTTTTGATCATAACCTTTCATGTTGTTTAACTTCTGTACAGATTATATGAAGAGGTATTTCCGGGCTTATTCTGTACAGATTGCTCCCCCCCCCCCCGTTTCCTACCTTACCGCTCCAAACTTTTATTTTTTTATCATCCCGCCTAACCCCATTTCAAAGCCTCAGTCTCTACTGTTGTCTGGTAGTGTTTCAAATTGTTGTGTTTGTTACTCTTTCCTACTAGCACATGAGCTTTGTCCAATAAGAGAAAAGAAAGGCAGTGATGGGGACTGGCCTACAACCTGATACTTTGATTTCTTTTCAGTTTTGTGTGAAAATAATGGGAAAACAAATGGAACAAGGGAAGCTGCTATTTGCTGTTTGCTATGATCTTGGGACCGTTCCTTTCTCCTCCAAATGAGATGTGCTGGGAGGATGAATGAATCTAAGTTTAATTCAGATGTTGAAGGAAGTACTCTTTGTAGGTCGGTTGAAAAAGACACTTCGTCTGAAAACAAATACTAGGAAAATATCCTCATCAATCCCATTGGACGTCATATAGTATAGCGTCAGTTTATTTGGGTGGAGAGCTTTGCCTTCTATAGGAAACCCATTTCCCAACTTTAATAAGTTTACTGTTTATTATGTATCAAAAGGTTTTTTTTAGCATTTGAAACAGTTTGGGGGAAAAAATGATGGGTCGGGAAGGAAGGGAGGGGGAGCTGACCAATTTACAAGTTAATGCTAGCTCACTTACCTAGAGTAAAAATAATAGTTAATTCAATCCCCAGGTTAGATGTCATAATAGTACAGCGTTAATGGTATATTTGAGTGGAGGAGGGGATACTTCTTCTAGTTATTAGAAAACCCATTTACCAACTTTAAATAAGTTTACTATTCATTTTGTATCACAGAGTTTTTTTTTTAACATTTTGAAAAGTTTTGAATTAAAAAAGAGTGGTTGTGCGGGGAGGAAGGTGTGAGGGGGTGAACCTGACAAATCTATAAGCTCATGCCAGCTTACTTTAAACATATTCATGTTTGTTTACTACTTTTTAGACCATCACAAGCAAGATAACTTAGTATTTAAATAAATAGAATCTAAAAAATATCATTTTTTTCCTATACAGTTTTATTCAAAAATTCAAAAAAATATGATCCCATTGAGATCCCAATCTAAAAATTTGTACAAACATAGATAAAATACACAACAATTTTTGAGAATTTTTTGAAAAAAAATCATTATATATTTTTCGATAAATTTAAATTTGAAATTTAAATTTCATTTTTTGAAAAAAGAATTTTTTTTTCAAATTAGTCATGTTGCATATCAGAATAAGCGGCAACTAACGTACTTTAAAATGCCATTTACCAAATCGTTCTATCTATATTTGGTGCCGAGTTATGGTCCCTTTTATCTTCCCTTATCCATGGAAAAACGAGGATTTTTTCAAAGTTCAAAGTCTCATAAATGAAAAAATAATAGAGATAAAAATCTAAAAATTGAGACTTTTGATTACCTCAAGGGGTACAATTGATGAGCCAAATTTGAAAGAAATACAAAAATGTAAGGTAAAAAACGTTGGATCACTTGACATGGAATGACCCATAAGTAGATATTTCAGACAGTTAACTTATGATAAAAGGGAGGGGGCTCTTCTGATTGTTTCTGAAAAGTTAACTGAAGTCAAAATAAAAAGGAAACATGATTTTTGAGATGATACATCACTGGTCTTTTAAAAACTTACTTAAGATAAATTCGTGTATATTTATTTACTTTACTAGTTCTTCTCCAAAGTGGAAAACTACCGAGCGGATGACTAGTATTCTTGGGAAGTGATCAAAAAAGTATGCTTTGAAGCAGCAGTGATTGTTCACATAGTTATTTCAATAGCAATTACAAAAGTTAAAAGTTTAGAGATAACTATTGCAAAATAATAGTAGAACCTTGATGTGTTTTTAGCAAGAGATGGTACTAGTAGCTCTAGTATGTGTTGATATATAACATGATCCAGAAAAAACTTACAATGAAAGCCTACCTATTCTCTGATGTTTAAATGCGTTTCACTCAAAACTTGAATTTGTCCACTGACATCCTTTTGCTTCTCATTGCCTCAATTAGCTTAAATATGAAGTTTTTTTGCTTGTTTTTTTTTTTTTTTTATGTATTTCCTTTATCAAACTTTATAAACACCCTGTACATATTTTTTAGTTTAAATTTAAGATATACAGGGTGTTTCAAAAAAATGTATACACACTTTGAACTTCCATAGAAAATTTATTTACCGTTCTACAAAGTTAAATTTCAGGAAAATAGAAAGCTGAAAGTCCAATGTAAATGAAACATAAATAACAAATGTTAATACTGTTCAAATTGGTGACCTGCAGCATCAATACAATTCTGAATACGAGTCACCACTGATTCTGTACATCGTATCAAAACCATCCAATGAGATTTCTCTACATACTGCTTGAATCTCATTCCAAAGAATGTCTAGGTTACGTGGTTTACGTTTATACACCTCATCTTTTACTGTTTGCCCCACAAGAAGAAATCCATTCTCAAACTTCCAGTACCACTTAATAACCTGCTTACGTTCTTCAAAACTCAAACGTACGTCCCCCCTGTTGATATTACAAATTCCAACTGATAATATAACATAGAGGGACGATTATGCTGGCACCTGGCGAAGAAATATAACATTAGCCTTGTAGAGCGGGAAACTTATAATAGTTTAAAGTGTGTATACATTTTTTTGAAGCACCCTGTACTTGAATATATGAAGAGATGCAAAGTTTTTTAATCCACGTATTTCAAAGTTACTCCAAATGACAGTACGTAAAACCAAACGAGTGTTTAGCAAGTACGAAAGAAATAGTAACACATAAATTCTCCAATATACTCTCTTTAAAACGTGCTTAAATCTTTTTTTAAATAACTCATTTAAACTAAAGACTTCTAGACTCTTGTTAGTTTATCTTGTTGTGCATGGTATCATTAAACTAATTCATTTTTCTTACACTTCAGTTCATCCTACTATGATTCTTCATTACGTTATCCTGTTGCGCCTGCTTCATTAAGCTAAATCCACTTATTTCAGCCCACACTTTTACACGCTTATTCAATTTTATCTTTTGAGATTTGCTTCATTAAGCTAATTTTTGCCAAGTAACTTAGGTAATTATAATGAGACAAAAATTAAACTAATTTTATTTGCTTTCCCTTCAACTCAGCTAAACAGAATGATAACAGTTATGCTTGATTCTCATTACTTTTTGCATAACCTCTTGAAGCTGTGACTTGTTTTTTTCTCTTCTTAAAACTGACAAGCTTATTTTTATGTGACCTAGAAAAAAAAGAACTGAAGCTTGCCGCTGGCTGTTATCGATTACAAATAATTTCTTTCAAGTATACTTTTATTAATCACTAAAAATAAATATTAGCATTAAGGGATACTACGCTTTGAAAATGAATCACTGTAATCAGTGAAGGCGACAAAGGAAATTTTATTAACTTTTTTTACAAGTGTGTATGTGATGTCGAAAAAAATATACTTCTACACATCACTCTTTAATTATCGTTATTTTGATGTTGAGAATTTTATTAACGATAAACGTAATTAGATTACAATTTCATTGTTGGTGATTTTGTGGAAACTACTTCAATATTTTGAGAAAAAATGTTATCATAGTTAACTGCGTAATTTATTTACCTTTTATCAATGGAATAAGGCTTCGAAATTTTGTTTTAGCTGTTCCAGCATATAGTATCAAATATTTTTGATAGTAATCTTTAAATATGACTGCCTTTATTTATTTTTATTTGTTTATTTGATTTTTCATTTATTTTGCATGAATACATGAACTTCAGTTTTCAACTTAAGAGACAATATTTAATGATATATTTAAATGGGTATTCGTTGCTTTCAGCAAAATTATCGAACTAATTATAACTACTTTATTTCAAACTTAAGGAATGTCTTTTCAAATGATACAGGTTGGAGTTATTTAAATATTAGTTTTAACTATTTTAATTTCACTTTTATATAAGTGTAAATCATATTTATGTATGTCTGTATGGAAAACACAACGTACAAAAAGATAAACTCAGGAGAAAAACAATTCTTATTAGCAAATCTCCCAAATATTTAACGAAATAAAAATTAATAGCAACTGTTTGAAACTTATGTCTTTAAAACTTTCAAAATCTTTTGTCAAGTATTCTTCGTCCACATTCTTTGGATTTGACTTGTGATTGTTTTCTTCATGGCTACCTTCGTCTTTCATACACCTTTTACGTCTTAGTCACAAGCCATTCACAACTATAACTTTCCTTTTTCTTTTCCTTGTTCATCGCAACCATCACTACATTCACGTTGTATACCTTGTTATTTTACAGCATTTAACGTTCAAGAATAAGGAAAAAAGTTGTAATAAAGAGTGCAATTTAACGGTTTCTTCAATCTTTTTTTTAACCTTTGTCCGACATTTTTTATCCAATATTCTTGGAATTAGCTTATGATTACCATCTTATTACCACAGCCTTCAGTCTCACCCTACATTCCTCTTTATTTAACAACAAAGTACATTTAAAATTTTGACTTGTAATTACCTTCTACTTTCAGCTACAAATCACATTTAAGAAAATTAAAAAGAGCTACGAAGAAAAAAAGATAAAACTTAAAACCTTTCATCATTTTTAGATTACTTTCGTCCAGAATTTTTCATGCATATTCGTTAAGTTTCAGTCGTGATTACCTTCTTCATATCCACTTTCTTCTTTCATACATTCTCCGCGTCTTAATTAAAAATCATTTGCAACTGTGACTCTAAATTTCACTTTTCATTTTTTATTGTCATAACCATCATTGCTTTGACACTGTATTCATCAGTAGTTGACATTTTCGAGCAATAAAAAGGAGTGCAATGCCTTTTTCCTTTTCTTCATGCTTCGTCCAACACTCCTCCTCCTCACTCTTTCAAACATTATTTGCGTCTTTGTCACAAATCATTTTAAAACCAACAAAAACTTCGTAATCAGGTGATTTTCAAACTACGCACATATACACACGCCGATAATCGAGCGTTAGGTGTATGCACGTTTAACTGAAACAAATTACAAAATATTTTAAGTGACATCTTATGTCAATTTTTCTACTGCATCCAAAGGAATGATTAACACCTCAGTATTTTATCGTATCTAAGAAACTTTTAAAATAGCCATGACTAGAAAAACTGCTTTAAAATTAAAAACGTACTTTTTTTTCCTTAAAATGCTCTATCACTACATCATGTATCATCAGTGTATGTGTCGGAAACAGGAAGTCAAGCTCGGTTATTGCTGAAAAATTAAGTTGTCTGCAATCTTGATAAATGGCGTTCAGCATCTTTCGGTACCTAGTTCATTTATCACTTTTTAACTAGATCAATACGGGAAAAGGAAACACGGTGTCGGAAAATTAAGCGCCGCAACCTCTTGTTGGCAAGGTTTTTGGCGCTATCAGCAGTAAGAAATAATGTCTTATCTTTCTTGTGAAACTTGATTGAAGAAATAGGAAAAAAAAACTTGAATCCGTTTTTGATGAATTAGTGTTTTTGCAATCAAGAATTGAAGCCAAGTGATTACTCCGTAATTCTCAAAGTTAAAATTTTTCATAAATTTCAGTTAGCCATTGAAGGTTTTTTATTCATTTAATACTGTTACCAGTTCATTAATTGCCTTAATATTTTGTATATATTTCGCAGCAGTTTATTACATTGCTATATCTGGAGCATTTTTTGCTTTGACTAATAGTTAGAGAAAAAAAAAACGGCAATAAACTAGTTTTGAACTAAATGGTACTATTTTTGTGACAAAAATGTGATCTCATTTTAAATTAACTACAGAACAAACTGAAGTATTTTCTTAAAACGTCTTCTTTACCCCCTGCTTTACAGACTACACCAAGCGGTACCTAGCTCAAACTATGGATTATAACTTTAAATAACCCAAAAAGTCTGCTTTGTTTCATTGGGCCACAATATCTCCTAGTCAGTAATTTAACTGGAGGCTGATGGTCTCTCATTTAAGCTGAGATTACTTTCAAACTAGTTGCTAAAATCAATTTAACACGTCAATAAGAGTCCTCAAGCAGCGGTGCACTTCAACTCATAAAATGAAGGTAAAGCTTAGGTAATGCGTAGTAGGTTCCTTCCCTGAAGCCAGGCCAAGGTAAAACTATATGAAATGTATCAACAGCTCGTTTATAACATCCAGAGACTGCAGTTTCGTCCTTGCTGTATTCTCATCAACCCAGAGTAATAAGTAACACATTCTATTTAAGTTTGGCAATGTATCCTACAGGATACATCACTTTCTACTTTTTTAATTTGAATTAGGCGCCCTCAAGGGGGTTGGTTTTTAACCTATAGCATTATTCGAACCTTATTTTTCAACATCTGTCTTTACTGTGGCTATTTACAAAGAAACGCGTACAGTATTAAGTTTATAAGTGTTACAGTGTGTTCTACCAAAACAACATGGCGTCACGTCGATTACAAGTATGTTCTCTTTTATTTTTTAATTCCTTTTGTATTTTGATTTGTATAATAATTTATCGATAGATGTTGTTGTATTGTAAATAAATACTTGATTAAATTTTATAAAAAGTTTTTATGTATTCTTATTTGCTACTTTGGCAGTGTTTCCTACAGGATACACAATTTATAAAACCGATTTTCTTTTCATTTTTTCCCATGAAATCTTTTTTAAACTATACAATATTTATGCATTTTACCCCCAAAAAACTATTAAAAAAATTGTCAATTTTTTTAACTTTTTGATATGTGCCAAACTAAGGGTTAATCAATCATTTCGAAATTCTCAAAAATAATTTTGCAGCTTTCAGGAAATAGTTCAGATTTTTCAGATAGCACATTGTATGCGTATTGTTGAAAATAATGTCAACTGGCGATTAGAAAAAATGAAAAGAAAACAGTTGCAATCTGAAAAGCATTAACAAAAAGTAAACCAGATTGAAACGTCATAGAACCTTCTCTAATGAAGCTCTTTGAGAAACTATGATAGTAACTTATTTATTCTTCATTATCGTCGTAATCTTTCTTTCTAAGTCTCCGTATTTTGGTTGAAAATACTAAAAAAGAAGCCAGTTCGCTTTTTATTATTTTTTGTTTTTTATAGAATGAATAGCGAACACTTTTGGCATTTTTCATTCATCTTGTAGATTAATAGTGACACATTGGTACGAGAAAAGTATCAAAACTTCTTGCTATTCGCATTAATAACCTACTCTGCTAAATAAACTCATTTCAGAAAACAGTAAGAAAAGAAAATGTCACTGTTGCCACATAACGAAAGTCATCTCTTTCTCACTTGCTTAGTTTTGCTTAATTTCTTCGTTCTTCAAATATTCCTTTCTGATTATACTTTATTGTGCTCTTTTAAAGGCAGTTTTTGGAATTTTAATCACTTTGTAAATTGTAAATAGTGAGTCATCTGATCTGTGTTGAAATTAAATAAGTGTAACAAAGTTGACACTTTGAAGTTTCAACATTTTAAAATAATGTGTGGATAGTTAAGAATTTTTACGCTCTTTTTACCACTCCATAAAATCTTTTAAAAAGTAGCACTTAATTTATGAAGAATAGAATTCTTGTTTACGGTGAAGGGTGAGTTGGAGCTAACGAAAACATGGGGTAAATTTAGAACACTTTAAAACTCGACATGCAAAATATTACTAAAACATTTAGTTGTGAATTTTCCCTTCATATCTGCTATAAGATGCTCAATTTAGGTGTTCCATTTATTCCAGAAATATTGTACTTTGAGGTAAATTTAAACAGCTAAATTGCTCATTACCTTTTTTTTCTGAATATGAAAATTTGTTTTAACTTACTCCTTATTGTGTATATTAAATGAATTCAACTTCTAATTATTATTTTTTTCCTAGAATGATTTTTTTTAAATGATATCATATTACATTTGAACTGGTCTCGTGTGAACTACGGGCCTGTTTGATTATTGTTGGTGTGGAAAGTCTTAAACTACTAAACCAATTCTGTATAGCTCGAGTATCTACCTACATCAACCTAATGGGAAGCAAATATGGTGTTTCCAATTTACCCCATCGTCCCTGGGGTAAATGGAAACACTCTGGGTAAAATATAAACATGATTTCATTCGCTAACAAACAGTCATACTGATCACATCTAGGTACTCTCAGAGAGAAAAATTTTGGGAAAAATGCACAGAATTTCACTCAAAAGAAAGGGAAGGATTTAAAGTTAAAACATTGAAACTTTCTTTCCCTTTACCCTATCTGGCCCTAATCAATTACGAAATTTAGATACGTTACCATAAACATCACATTAAACTACAGACTCTGCATCACTTTTCTTTCTTATCAATTCCAACTTTATTTTATTTATTTATTTATTTTCTTATTTATTAAAAATCGTACCATCACACAGTCGATTCTGCACTAAAAAAAAGCTTTGCAGACGCAACTTCTGAAAATAAGTTTTCTAAACAAAAAGGAAGAAAATAGGAAGGAAAGAGTAATAATTATTGAAACCCTCCCAGCGGCAAAGACGAAATTGACTCCGAAAATCATCTCAGTTTTAAAATAAATTGCTCTTCAAGAAAAGTTTAATGGTTGTGCCGTCAGTTTTTGACACCTAACGCAAGATCGAAGCAATCCATCATTGCCTTTCCTTAAATTACTGTTGCTTTCTCCAATAGGTTTTGAAAGCAATCTCATTCTACGGTTTTATTGTGATTGAAGCGACTTTATCCAGACTTTTTTTAATGCATCAATTTAACTAAGCTGTAGAAATGTGAAAACTTAAGATTTGAGACTCAACAGTTAAATTATCTCGTGTATAATATGTAATAAAGAGGAATACTCGAATTTAACCATTTCTGCTTCAAACCCACTTTTACAGATAGCGTGATAGTTGTATTTCGAGGGCCTTATTTTATTATGCCTTAATTTGAAGTTTTCAATGATCAACTTTGATTAATTTCCCCACAAGGAATCTTGTTACAAATCAAATGATATATCAAAAGATAATAAAATCCGGAAGACTCTGGTAAATAAAGAATATTAGATATTTGCTGGCGTGCGGAATCTTTTAAACTTATATCCAAATGTGGTAGAGAGCGTTAAAAATCCGTGACGTAAAAAATATGTACACACTCAGATGCACTTTTAATAAACCACTAGAAAATAGTTAAGGAACAAATACACTTCGTGAAATAAATAATAACATACAAAGATTCAAAAAATAGAGGATTTTTTAAAAATGAGTTTAGGTCAGTTTTTCCTTTCTTATATCCAAATGTAGTAGAGCGTTAAAAATCCTTGACGTAAAAAATATATACGCACTCAGATGCACTTTTAATAAACCACTAGAAAATTGTTAAGGTTGGAACAAATACACTTCGTGAAATAAATAATAACATACAAAGATTCAGAAAATAGAGGATTTTTTTAAAAATGAGTTTAGGTCAGTTTTTCCTTTCTTATATCCAAATGTAGTAGAGCGTTAAAAATCCGTGACGTAAAAAATATATATACTCACTCAGATGCACTTTTAATAAACCACTAGAAAATTGTTAAGGAACAAATACACTTCGTGAAATAAATAATAACATACAAAGATTCAGAAAATAGAGGATTTTTTTAAAAATGAGTTTAGGTCAGTTTTTCCTTTCTTATATCCAAATGTAGTAGAGCGTTAAAAATCCGTGACGTAAAAAATATGTACGCACTCAGATGCACATTCAATAAACCACTAAAAAATTGTTAAGGAACAAATACACTTCGTAAAATAAATAATAACATACAAAGATTCAGAAAATAGAAGATTTTTTAAAAATGAGTTTAGGTCAGTTTTTCCTTTCCTATATCCAATATCCAAATGTAGTAGAGCGTTAAAAATCCGTGACGTAAAAAATATATACGCACTCAGATGCACTTTTAATAAACCACTAAAAAATTGTTAAGGAACAAATACACTTCGTGAAATAAATAATATCATACAAAGATTCAAAAAATAGAGGATTTTTTAAAATGAGTTTAGGTCAGTTTTTCCTTTCGAAAATGATTATTATTATTATTATTTTCATTTATTTATTTTTTGTGAACTCGATGTATATATTTCTGCAGTTTGTTTAATTTTCTATGTTCATTTACGATATAATAGCGTCACATGTAGTCTATACAGTAATGTAGGTTCCTTCTCTCTCTCTCTCTCTCTTTATGTTCAGTTAACAATTGGAGTTAATTTTTGTTAAATTTGGCTTAAAAATGCAGTTATATATTGTAGCGTCATGTACTACAGTGAATGACTCATTTACAGATTGTTTAACCACTTTATATTTCATTGAATGACGTATTATTTTCTTAAGCTTTATGTTCTTGATCGAAAATCCGAACTACCTGTGGTTCCAACGGGAGAATTTCCCATTTTTTAAAAGTATTTTTTTTTTTTTTTGAAAGAGCCCGGTCAGGAGCATGTGATGACAAGATTTTCTTCACTTTCATACCTTTTTTTTCTAAAGTGGAAGTATTGAAGGCAAACAACATTCTAACTTATTTGAGAGCGATGAAAGAATACAACGTTTTCTTTGCTTCATACAAAAATCCGTCACAAATTCATGGGCTTGCTTTTATACCAACTCATCCGGCAGAAGAGTCTATATATAAAGTCTCATAAATGATGCATCTTTAATTTCCAATTATAAAGACATTACCGTGAACTAAACGCATCAAGTTTACTTACTACAATGAAAGCAGTATACAGTTGCTGAACTATTTAAATCAGACGAGCCTTATTTGAGAGTCAAGACAGAAAACATTTTTTTTTTCTGCCGCTAAAAATCCTTCCTAAATCAGGGGGTTTCAAGCCTCTATGATTGATGCGATGTATGACAGAACGCTTATCTGCAAATCCTCACCGGCAGATCAGAATTCGAAGGAATGGAAACAGCATCGATTTTTGTCCTTTTTGCCCTTCATCTTATGATGTATAGTCCTTAAGGTGCTTCGACTAAATCCGCTCGCCACATCCTTCATAAAGTAGCCGCGAAGAGTGTCTAAATTCAGCAAAATTCTAGAAATCAATAGTGAAATATAAGCGCTGTTATTCAGTAAAAGATATTAGAAATTCCTGGAGAATACAAATGATGGAGGGAATCAAGACCAGAAAATATAACCATCTTTGCTGAAAAAGTAGAGATAATTTTCAATCTGACAGAACCAAGAGAAGTTAATACATTATATCTTGAATACTATTTGTACACATAAATTCATATAAAGTTTATGATGAATGGGAAATTTTCTCATGCTCTATAAACCTCCGCCTATGAGATGTAGAAAAGTCATTTACTAGATTTTTTTGTGAAAACACAGTTTCAGAAAAAAAATGCCCTGAACTCAAATCCGACAGTGAAATTGAGGTACCTGTCAACCATTTGAGAAACGAGTCCATTCTTTGAAGTAGATAGAGAAGGAAGAAAGGACGTGTGCCATACTTTAAAGATTGAGAAACTTTTGGTGATATAAATTACAGATGGGGGTACAAAATAATAGGAACGCCTATGAAAAAGTATGATTTATTTCACACATTCAGTACTGCCGCGCCACTTGCAACAGAAGTGCGCCACCTAGTGTGCTCAAAGAGGAAGGTATCAAGCCTTCAACAGCCGTCACTTGCGTGACATGCGTTTATCAAGCTCTCTGTGATGAGTTGAAGTGTTTGACCTGTCGATGCCTCAAAACATCATGATTATTGGAGCGCGTTTAGATGGAGCATCGGCGACGGAAACAGCAAACGTTTTGGGGTTTTCAGGGAGTACGCTATCTACTGTTATGACAGCATACACGAAAGATGGTAAGAAGACGTCTTCAAAGTGCATCAGTGGCCGAAATTTAAAGCATGCTGATAGGAATAGAAGGGTCTTGAAGCACATAACAGCTCGAAAACACGAGTAATCGTTGTCCAAGATAACTCCAAAAAAGAGCAGTCATCTCCAGAATCACGTTTCAACAAAAACTGTCAAAAGAGAACTTCATGCTGCGACCATTTAAGGCAGGGTGGCAATTCGTAAACACTTGGCGACATCAACTAATGCTTTCAAGTGACGCCAGTGGTGCAGAGATCACAAAAGCTGGTCCCCAAAGCAGCGGCAACAGATAATATGGTCAGATGAGTCGTTATTCACCCTATTTCGTACGACCGGAAGCGTTTAAGCCTGGAGAACCCCTTAGAGACGCATTTCATTCTGATTGACTTTAGCCGATTGTGAAGCAAGCTCTCTTATGGTATGGAGTGGAATATCTTGGTACCGTCTTAGGCTGCTTGTTGTTATGCATGGGAGGATCAAATCCAACCACTATTTAAGCATTCCAGTCCAGTCTTTTTGTCCAAACAGTATTCGCCGGAGAGCGATCTCTTTTTTAAGACAAAAAAGCCCCTATCGACACAGCTAGACTTATTCAAGAATGATTCAAAGAGCATTAAGATGAAGTTGAACTTCTCGCCATGCCCATGCAATCTTCCGGACTTGAATATTATTGAACATTAATAGGATAATTTGGAGTAAAAACTTCATTTCCGATTTCAAACTCGATCCGTACATTTGGAATGAGAGGCGTTTCTACGAGAGGAATAGTTTTATAATCCTTTAAATGGTGCCCATGACATTTCTATATCTATCCCACGTCGCATTAAATCTGAACATTAGTCACACGGTGGTCCAATCCCCTATTAACAAAGATTGTCCATTATTTCACAAGTGTTCGTATTATTTTGTCCTCTATGTGTAGTTTTTCAGCAAGTTTTTGCAAAAAGGAAATAATTATTTAAATAAAGAAGGTCAGAAAAGAGGCAACATTGTATACACTCTGTAACTCAATACATAATTTTAAAAATTCCAGGACAATACAAATGCTGGTGGATACCGAGAATATTATATGAAGTGCATCATATGAGTTATGTGAAGATTATTATATGAAGTGTAAGATAGTGAAACAAGATAGATCTACAGGAACCACAGCATGGAGCAAAGGATGCTGTCACAAATTTTATAAGTCTTTCTATTTTTATGTTCCTTATTGCTTAATTCATTGTTATAATTTTTGCTAAATTAGGCTTTCATTCCATTGATTTTCATTCAAAATTGCTGTAGTTTTTGAGACTTTTCTGTGTGCACCATTTAACCATAGCTGTCTATCGCTAGGTGGGCCTCCTTTTTGGCAACTAATTTTTGCTCCAAATTTGACAAGAAATCTCTGAATGTCGCCAAGCTTAGTGGAATTTGGTAAAATTTCAAGCCTATCTGTAATTAGTATCCCCAACCTTATTATGAATGGATAACTCCCCTGTAACACTTTTGAACATAGAATATTCTTTGAACGCAAAATAACAGAATGTTCTTCCAAGAGAAGGGTGTATTAATGCTATAAAAGGAAAGTTTCTCCTAAGTTATTCCGTCTCGTTTTTTATTTTGCTGTGAATGTGCTTAGTTCAGTCGCCTGTTAGAGCTGTGATTTTAACTTTGTGTTTTGACGTATTTGGATGTAAATACACGAGTTGCCGTTGTGTTTACGGTGTCTGGTAATGTTTGCACAATTGTTGTGATTATTTTAGCCAGTGATAACGACGGCCTGCAAGTTCTCATACCAAATTAATAACTCTGGGGGGGGGGGGTGCTGGATCAGGGGCTGTTCGGCTTCCGACCAGGACAAAAAAAGCAGAACCTTCTGCAGGGCCCCATCCAATTGGCTAAACCACATGTAGTGGAAGGTACGCTCGACCCGGGAGTATAAGTGTGTGCGTGTTGCCAAGTTTTCAAAAATTGCATTTTCTCAAAAAACATTTGAATATTCACTGCATTAATTTCATGCGTTTCTATGATGCAGCACTACCTATTTCTAATTTCTTCATTCAGGGCAAACAGTTAATAAAATGCCCACAGCAAGTATTAAAAGCAGTGTAAAATAAATTGATTGAAAATGCAGACAACGTTCCAGGAAAAAGAGATATTAAATATAACAGATACATTACGCCAAATATAATTTCGACAGTAACTGCAGTACATCAAGATTAATTTTTAGTTGTTTTTGATAAAATGACATAATGTGTTAAAATTATTCTTCATTTTTCTAAACAAAATATTTTTTTAACTATTTACACAAAGCATAAAACTCCTTCTTAAGCCTCTTATTTTCTCATAGAAATAAGTTTTAACAGTACTTCTTTTGAGCAGTTCATCCAAAACAGAATATTTTTCTATGTCTCTTTATAGAACTTCTGGCATTTATAAAAATGTCAAAAGTTACTCTATGCTCCATTTTTTAAGGTAACGTAAACTAGTACCTCTATGGCAGCTCCATAGATGTTTGAAGTAGTTTGTTACAATTTAAATGACTCTTTGCTTTGTTCCAAACTGCAAAGTCGTCCTTTGTTTGGCTATAGTTACATTTTCGTTTTTGCATGTTTTGGTTTCCAATTGAATCAAAAGTCAAGATGAAAGAGTTTTCTCTTATCCACTGACATATATTAGAAGTATGAAAAATATTATACTATATTATCTTCCAGTTGCATTATCTTTACAAAAGTTACTGTTTTATTCGAACTTAAAATTTTTATTGCATACTCACGTAAAAGAAGTGTGCCCAAAGAAGATACATTATGCTAATACCAAAAAAAAAGGTTCATATTTACATTTCAGCCTTTTAAAAAAGGGTGAAATATAAATATGGGGGGACATTGGAGGTCCATAACTTTAACCGCTTAGTCGTCGTGCCCGTTCCTCATACGGGCAGAATATTCGGACAAATTTTGTCGTGCCCGTGTCTCATACGGGCTGCGTTTCTGATATTTTTAAAGCTTCAAAACTTTTCTTTTTGTCGTGCCCGTATTAGCTTTTAGTTCTAAAACTACTACACCTACTAAAGAAGGTGGAAGAAAAACAAATTTGGAGTTTCGAAAGAATTTGGTCGATGAAATATTGGAGAAATATCAAGCTTCCGTTCCTGTTTCAAGAGGAGGTCGTCCATCGAATGAAGCGTCACTAAGTCGATTGATTGAACGCCATTTTCTGAAAATAATACCCCCTACAGACAAGAAAGCAAATCCTGCGAGAGAATGTAAAGTGTGTTGCAGTAAGACGAATGCAAATGGGAAAAAGAGTTCGAAAGGAGATAAGATACTACTGCAAAGACTGCAATATAGGACTATGCATACCATGTTTCAAAATTTACCACACTCAGAAATATTATTAACATTTCAACTAATATACCCCTATTATACACTGAAGTGACAAAAGTCATGGGATAGCAATATGCAAATTTTCAGATGGCAGTAGCATCGCATAGAACAGGTATAAATGCGCAGTGCTTTTACAGAGCTTTCATTTCTGTTCAAGTTATTCATGTGAAGAGGTTTTAACGTGATGATGACCGCACCACGTGAAATTAACAGACTTTGAACGCGGAATGTTAGTTGGAGCTAGACGCATGGGTCATGCCATTTCGGAAATCGTTAGAGAATTCAACATTCCCAGATCCACTGTGTCAAGAGTGTGCCGAGAGTATGAAATTTCAGGCATAACATCCCACCATGGACAGCGCAGTGGTCGACCGCCTGCACTTAAAGATCGAGACCGGCGACGTCTGCAAAGAGTCGTAAATTCTAACAGACAAGCAACACTGCGTCAAATCACCGTAGAAATCAATGTGGGACGTACAATGGACGTGTCTGCTAGAACTGTGCGGAGAAATTTGGATTTCTTGGGCTATTCCAGCAGAAGACCGACTCGAGTGCCTTTACTGACAGAACGACATCGCTTGCAGCGACTCTCGTGGGCACGTGAGCATATCGGTTGGTCCCTAGATGAATGGAAAACCGTGGCCTGGTCCGATGAGTCACGATTTCAGCTGGTAAGAGCCGATGGTAGGGTTCGAGTGTGGCGCAGACCCCACGAAGCCATGGACCCAAACTGTCAGCAAGGCACTGTTCAAGCTGGTGGTGGCTCCGTAATGGTGTGGGCTGTTTTTTCATGGCATGGACTTGGTCCTCTAGTGCGACTGGACCGAACATTGACTGGAAATGCTTATGTGCAGCTACTTGGAGATCACTTGCAGCCATTCATGGACTTCATGTACCCAAACAACGATGGGATTTTTATGGATGACAATGCGCCATGTCACCGGGCCACAACTGTTCGCAATTGGTTTGAAGAAAATTCTGGACAATTCCAACGAATGATTTGGCCACCTAGATCGCCCGACATGAATCCCATTGAGCATTTATGGGACACCATCGAGAGGTCTGTTCGTGCCCAAAATCCTGCCCCATCAACGCTTTCACAATTATGGACGTCTATCGAGACAGCATGGCTCAATATTCCTGCAGAAGACTTCCAACGACTTGTTGAGTCCATGCCACGTCGAGTTGTTGCACTTCGCCGGGCAAAAGGAGGGCCGACACGATATTAAGAGGTATCCCATGACTTTTGTCACTTCAGTGTAGATCTCCAATTTTGAAATATTGTTTGTCACCAACGACGAGCATTACTTGAAGAAAATAAAAATTTTCTCCGCTCAAAATTTACTTTTTCTTTCTCAATGCCTGCATTGAAGCTTTTCAGCGTGTCTTGGATGCGCGAGGAAAGCAAACTTTAAGGTAAAATTGGGTAAGTTGATTAAAATTTTCATACCTTAAAAAAAAACACTAAAATCAAAGGAAAATGCAGTGTTTTTTAAATTTTAATATGTTTAAAATAATATGAACATAAAAAAATAAATAAATAAAAAAACCTGATGAATTTTGATCAGTTTTTGGAAAAAAAGTGCGACGAGTAAGCGGTTAAATAGTAATCAATACTTGTATACAAAAAAGGACAAACACAAGAAAATACTCATTTTAAATATGAAAATTCACAAAAACAACTTTCCAAAACCGGTTTTTCAGTTAGAGTAGGCATACAGCAGACAGATGTTTTTGGCTAAGCGATTTAGTGAAATATGTTAATCAAACCAACTTGGATGGTGACTCAGCTCCCAGCTTTGGCTTAAATATTTTTTTTTCCTTCAGTGTCATCACTACTGTGGCGCTCTTGAAGCAAATAAACAATGCTTGCCAACTCAATGGCAGATATAAGATCTCGGTGGGTTTGGATCCATAGACCTTGGTATGAAAATCCATCATGTTACCCAAAAGGACCTGAAGGCTCAAGGATAAATTTGGATTATATGCTGTCTGGCAGTATGCTACATAGCTCTCTCCCTTCAGAGGATCCCTGAACGTAAATTTATGGAACGGCGGTTATTCTCAATTCGCCGAATAGAGCTCCAATTTTTGCCCAATGATGAAATACGGGTATGTACAGTGTACACAGAGTACTTCCGATGGAAATGGATATTCGAGCATTTAAAATTTGCAATTATGTCCCCAAATTTCCCGAATAAGGAAGTTTTTGGGAGGTCACAACTACCTCTCGTGACCTCGGTTATTTTGCATAAAAATCAGCAAGAATTACAATTGTTGCTGATTATTATGTGAATTAAAATAATTTATTCTTTTTTTTACTGCACAAGATATATATATATATATATATATATATATATATATATATATATATATATATATATATATATATATATATATATATATATATATATATATATATATATGTAAGATCCGAAAGATCGGCTCTAGAATGAAGGTTGGTGTTGCAGTCGGTTCGTAGGAAGAGGACAGAGCTATTCAATCACTACACTTTATTATATCTCGGTTACAAGAAGGCTGCCCCTTTTCAGAGATGCAGCGATATTTATATGGGGAATATCATTTAAGGATGGCAGATAATAATCCCTAGATCACGTGACCGACGTGATCTATATAGGAGTGGCATATTGAAAATAATGAACTTTATTGGGTGATACACTATAGACAGAGGCTGGCTTAAGTCTAGAGGGAAAAAAAGTGTCTGTTAGGTACTTTGAGGGAAATCGAATCTGAGCCTGGATGATGACCATATATGGTATGAGAGCTGTTTCAAGTGTAATAAATAATGTTAATGGGAATCACGCGCCGACTATCTGACATCTGAACTTTAATATGGAAAAGGCCTAGCAAAGGTTTAGGCTTAGTTAGGGTTTTCCATATTACATCCCCCCTCCCCTAAGTGTAACACCTATCGCGAAAAAGGTTTATCTGCTATCCTTTTTTTTTTTTTTTTTGCATGATATTCTTATAACATTGTAACAATACTAATACACACATAATATTTCAACCACAAATATAACCAGAATATATTTAAAAAACATTTAAACAATGCAAAGGTTGGCAGCAATTCAATAGTTTAAACTCCAATATAGCATTCTCTGCTCATTCTATGTACATTGCTCATTCGTAGCTGAAATATGAACACTTATATTTTATTATTCGTGTGATAACTTGAAATTGTTTGGTAAATAATAATTTCTCAAACGAGACACATGTACAATTTGTGTTTTTTCTTTGGTATGAGCATTTGGTTTATCAATTTCATAATTCACTTCCGATGTTTTTTGAAGAAATTTATACGGTCCACTGAACGGTTGAGACAGTTTCCGCGTATTTGGGTACTTAAATTCTTCGTATATAATAGTGTCATTTGCATTAAAAGTTTTGTCTACAAATCTTGCATCGTAATATACCTTATTCCGTTCATGGTATTCCTTTGTTCTTTCAACAGCCAATTTCCTTGCTTCTTCCACAGGCGGGTATATGTTTTCATTTATAGGATTTTCAAAAGGAACAATACCATACATCAGATATGAAGGTGGAAATTTTGTTACAGAGTGAGGAGTTAAATTGTATTCTTCAGTCACCTGCTCTAATAACTTAGGCCAAGGAACTTTTTTAGAAGTCTCATTAACCTTGCATTTTAAACGAGTAACAATTGTCTGACCTAACCTTTCTACTTTCCCGTTACATTCAGGTCTATGAGCGGTAGTTAACAATTGTTTTATTTTGTTGTGTTTTAGAAATTTCTTAAAATGAGAGGAGGTAAACGCGGCATTTTTATCACTCAAAATCTTTTTAGGAACTTGTACACTGAAAACTTGTTTAAGAAAGTTAATATAAGTTTCAGAAGTGATTGATTTCGATGCAAAAGACCACATATATCTTGTATGATGATCAATAATTAAAGTTAAGTACTTTTTTGTGGAATTGTAGTAGTTGAACCCAGCCACACTATCCACTGCAATGAGATCAAATGCCTTGTTAACAGGAGGCATGGACTGCAAAAGGCCAAATCGTTTTTGTCGAGGTTTCTTATTTACCTGACAGGTATGACAATGCTTGTTAAAATTAGTTACATCTGTTGTTAAATTTTGCCAATAGTAAACAGGATTAAGTAAGTTAATTGTCTTTTGAATTCCGGGATGTCCAAACTTTTCGTGGACAGTTTTGAGCAATTTATGCCTTAAGGAAAATGGAACAACAATTCTCGTTAAATTTTTCCTACGAATACATAAAACATCGTTTATTTCAATGAAATTGCCCGTAACATTGTCATTTTTTTGAGCTTCTTTAATTTCGTCTAATTGCAGTAGATGTGAAGCTTGATTTCCTATTTTTGTTACTACTTGTTCTTTATTTACGTTGTTTTCAGATATATCCCTCGAGAGCATGTCTGCTTCGAAATTCATTGTACCTTTCGTGTACTTAATATCGTAGTCGTACATGCTTAGTAACAAGGACCATCGGAACAAGCGACCTTTTAAGTTTTTTACATTTTTGAGCCAAATTAATGAGGCGTGATCGGTATGAATAGTAATTTTTCTACCAAAAACATAGTGATGGAATTTATTCAAAGAATCCACCACAGCTAAACATTCCAATTCGGTAA
This sequence comes from Uloborus plumipes, assembly GCA_038373865.1. Taxonomy (NCBI): domain Eukaryota; kingdom Metazoa; phylum Arthropoda; class Arachnida; order Araneae; family Uloboridae; genus Uloborus; species Uloborus plumipes. Next base: position 6,799 of record JAXGGA010002146.1, on the reverse strand, counting down.
TTGCATAATTTTTTTCGTAATCTTTTAACGAGCGGGAGTGAAAAGCTATCGGATGTAAGTCACCTGAAGCATCCAATTGTTTTAGTACTGCACCTACCCCTGTTTGACTTGCGTCAACACAAATATGACATTCATTTTTAGGATCAAATATTTTCAAAATCGGTTTTGAGATTAGCGAATTTTTCAAGATTTCAAAGGCTTTTTGGCATTCATTTGTCCATTGCCAAGCTGTGTCTTTTTTCAGCAAGCGGTTTAATGGATGTCGAATATTTGCATATTTATCAATAAATTTATGATACACATTTATTGACCCTAAAAATCTTTGAAGGGATTTGACATTAGTTGGAGGTTTTAATTTTTTTATAGCTTCAATATTGCTATTATCTGGGGTGACTATCCCATTACAAATTTCATACCCTAAGAATTCAATTTTAGTCTGTAAAAAGAAGCATTTAGACCGTTTTAATTTTAAGTTTTCTGACCTACATATATCAAAAATTTGTGTGAGATGATCCAAATGTTCTGGAAGTGTTTCAGAAAAAATGATTATGTCATCAAAGTAATTAGCTGCGAATTTAAGTTTATGTTTCGTAATAATTCGGCGGAGAGTTCTCTGGAATATGCTCCCGGAATTTTTCCAGCCGAACGGCAATTTATTCCATTCATATAAGCCGCTGTTAGTAACAAAAGCGAGCTTTTCTGTATCATAGGGATGGATCGGTATATGCCAATATCCGGATGCCATGTCTAGCTTAGAAAAATATCTACTTTTTCCTAATTTATCTATAAGAGTTTCTATTAAGGGTAGTGGTTCAGCGTCGGATTTTGTTATTTGGTTTAATTTTCTGTAATCGATACACAATCGACTTTTTCTATTTTCGTCTTTCTTAAAAACTAAAGTTGCTGGAGCAGCATACGGACTTGTGCTTTCTTTGATTATTTTCTGTTTTAGCAATTCTCGAATTTGGTTATCAATTTCTTCCTGTTGTTTAGGCGAGGTTTTATACGCCCTTAACGTTACCGGCAAATCCGATGTTAATCTTACCCGTTGTGGTTCAATTCTAATAGTTCCCACATCATATTTATTTACCGAAAATATATCGTTATAGTTCCGAAGCATTTCTTCCAATTTAGAATATTCTTCATTTCCCAAATCTCCGGTGGTTGGATGATGGCAGTGTAGGCCTCCACTACCACAATCCTCCACAGAAACCTTAGGAGAACGTACATCACTTTCTTTTTCGACACTCAAAATTTTCATTTTTTCTTTTTCCTTCTTATGTATGCCATTCAACGACTCATCTCTGTTTAACACATTTATGTTTTTTGCGCAGTTCTCACTTTTTATTTCCTTTACACGTCTTCCGTTTTTTACCTTCTTAACTTTTTTCTTACGTTTACTTTCTTTTGAATTATTTTCGTTTTTCGTTTCATCATTTCTACAATTCTCAACCTGGGTTTCAGGCAAAATATGCAAAGACAAATCACTCAGATCAGAAACAGAAAAAGTGATCAGTTTTCTCCGATCCTGCACAACGACCCGTCTTATACAGTCAATGACTAAACGAAACCCAATGCAACTCTTTAATCCTAGTATGGCGTACGGTAAATCGGTGTCCAGAACAAAAAATTCCACCGGTCTAACGATGTTACCAACTTTAAGGTGTAGAGTACATGTTCGGTTAAGTAGTAGAACCCCTTGTGTTTGCTTAACATTCACGATTGTTTTTTCCTCAATCGGGACATTTAATGTTTTTGCAATTACACTAGGAATGATATTTAACGTCGAACCAGTATCTAAATTTAGACATATTCTCCGTAATAAACTCGAGTTTTTTATACTTTCTTTGTGCACATTACTACGAAACTTATTTACATTATCATTCTCACAACGTTCTTTGTTTCTTATGTACCCGGGTACTAGTAGTTGTCACGCTTCATTTTGTTTTGTTTTTTCCATCTCTCCCCTGGTTTTCTTTGTACAGGGTTTCTTGCCCAGAGCCAACAGTTGAAATGTTTGGCCTATAAATACAATTTTGCCCCCAATGAAAAGCATTTGTGATTCCTTGTTGCGCGCAATATTTACAAGGGTTAGGAGGTAACTCGTGTGTAAAATGTGAGGTTTGTCGTTTATTTGTGTTTGTTACCTCATTTTGGGTCGTAATCCGGCGATCATTTTGTTGTTGATTAAAATTATTTCCGGGAACACTACATCGATTTGGATGAGGATAATTATAATTTGGACGAAAAGTATTTTGAGGAGGGTAATTATAATTTGGACGGAAGGTATTGCGCCCTTGGTTTCTTGATACCCAGTTTGGGTGAAATTGAGTGGACCCCCTCCCTATACTTTGATTCTGTTGTTTACCTTGATATTCATTTTTAGATGTTTCTAGCGGCACCTCATTTATGATTTTAGTGACTACTTGTAGCCATTCGGTGGGCGTTTGTGGTTCCTTTATTATTAAGAATGCTTTAATTTGTTGTGGCAAGCCTACAGACAGCCCTTCTAAAATGTGTTTGTTGCTTAGGTTGATTTTTCTCCCCAATTCTACCTTTTCCGAAAAGTAGGAAAATAATTCATTAACTTTACCTGAGAATTTTAATTTTTGGAAATCTGTAAAGCTTTTAGTTGGAGTGAAATAATGTTCTTCAAAAATTTCTATTATTTCGCGAAAAGAATTACGGCCTAGACATTGATTTATGTAAAGCTTTAGAGCAGACCCACGAATATATTTCTGAAAGTTTTTAAATTTCCAATCATCGTTTAACCCGTTTTGAGCCGTTTGTTGGTCAAAATGAGTTAACCAAGCTGAAAAATTGATCCCTAATTCGGGCTCAAACAATAAGATTTCTGGTATACTACCCGAATTTGTTTGTTTTGCTGCATTTGGAACAGAGTTACTTGCTAAATTTATTTGCCCAATTCCTTCGGCGACAGTTTGACATTCTGAATCTGATTTAGTTAAGTCCAATTTACTAGTCTCCTCCGTTTCTTTTTCTGTAATATTACTATTTGATTTTGTATTTTCCGGATTTGGATTGGTAATCTCTACTTCAGGGTTATCTTTAGTTTCCATGTTTTGGCTAGTTTTTCCACTACGTAACAACATAATTTAATTTCCTCTTAATTTTAAATCATATCTAATGCTTTTCCTAGTCATACTCATAGTTTTAAGCTCATTCCACAAGGATAAACAAATACACAATTTCAAAATAGGTAATCAAAATGAGAAAATATCGAACTTTGAATTGTAAACATAAAACACAAATATATCGTTCAAAATACTTTGGTACCAAAAATTATTATCATGCCGGCATAAACCTTTCAAGAAATTTGAGTATTAATTACTGTTTCATTTCACTGAACTTTATAATTGAAAAGAAAAATTTTGGCCATAATAAATTTAGTAATTTATGAATATTTTACCGTGAAAATAATAAATTCAATGGAAATACCTATTTTAAAAATAGTAAATTAAAAACCATATTCCGGAACCAATTGTACAGAAATTAAAACAATATGCAATTCAACAAAAAAATTATATCTCGAGATTCTTTTTAAAGAGAGAAACACCCGAAATTATCATTCAAAGCGACGAGTGGGGCCCCATTCAAGTGAATTTCTTGCTTTCAGTCTGAAACGAGGCACATCAAGTGCGCGGAGCGAAGCAGAAGTGTTGTAAGATTTATCACTACGGCGCGGACACTTTGATGCTGGTTTCACTCACTGGGATCACATACACGCGCGCAGCTTGCAGATGCTAATGGTTACAGCCTGTTGAAACATTCTTGATTCTTTTCCGGAGTTGAACGAATTCATTTGAAATTAGTCATTTCTTTATCTTTCCAGGAATTTCTTTTTGAGATCAGTTCACCACACTTTATGGCGGTTTTCAGCAACTTGGGTGCTTGGATTGGAGCACAGTAAATCTTTTGGAAGTGGCATCGTTGATACTGTGCGGGTATTTAACTTATGGGAAAATTTGAACTTTACCGCTCTGTCCTCTTAATTCATCCTACCGGCTTGTAAGATCCGAAAGATCGGCTCTAGGATGAAGGTTGGTGTTGCAGTCGGTTCGTAGGAAGAGGACAGAGCTATTCAATCACTACACTTTATTATATCTCGGTTACAAGAAGGCTGCCCCTTTTCAGAGATGCAGCGATATTTATATGGGGAATATCATTTAAGGATGGCAGATAATAATCCCTAGATCACGTGACCGACGTGATCTATATAGGAGTGGCATATTGAAAATAATGAACTTTATTGGGTGATACACTATAGACAGAGGCTGGCTTAAGTCTAGAGGGAAAAAAAGTGTCTGTTAGGTACTTTGAGGGAAATCGAATCTGAGCCTGGATGATGACCATATATGGTATGAGAGCTGTTTCAAGTGTAATAAATAATGTTAATGGGAATCACGCGCCGACTATCTGACATCTGAACTTTAATATGGAAAAGGCCTAGCAAAGGTTTAGGCTTAGTTAGGGTTTTCCATATTACATATATATATATATATATATATATATATATATATATATATATATATATATATATATAATGTGTGTGTGTATGTGTTACGAAGTATGTATTTCGAATTATAGAATTAGAAATGGCGATAGAAATGTCTGTAAACAACATGACAGTGATTTGTGGCATTTATTTCCTACAGTGCGTCTGGAGAACGACAAATGAATCATTAAACATTTCTTGAAAAATATTTTTCTTCGGAAAGTCAAAATGATTTACACTGATGTCTTTTTATTTCCTTCAAAATTGAGTTTGGAAGCGTACCAAAAATCGTTTCTTCGCCGTTTAATTCTCGATTTTTTCCCATTCTTTTCATCATTTTTTTCCGAAAATAAATCAGAAAAATTGTTTGATCCTCTGTAGTAATTTCGTGACGTCTTTTGAAATATGAACTGTTGTCTGTTTGTGATCGGTTTTTTTTTTCCTTAAAGTCAGATCTCTACAGTTAATGTATGGAGAGTAAAAGAATTTTTTTTTAAACAAAATTCCCTGCACCTACATTAAGGAAACAAATGTGACTTTCTTTTTATGAATAAAAGAAATGATTATATCTTTATATACTAGTAATTTATGCAGACAATATTTGAAAATTATTATGACAAAATATAAGGACGTTATACCCTCTATGACGGTTACTCCTAATACCAAGCCAGCATTTTCTCCTGAGATAGATCAGCTCCCAATTTCTTTAAATTAATAACAACCATGAATTAAAATGTTTTCATTGTTATTCGTCAAATGCTGGTTTTTATTTATGGTATAAATTTCTTAAAATTAAAATAAGCTTGAAGGTTCATGCACTTAGTCGATCTATCCTATTTCGCGAAAAGAAAAAGTACAATGTTGTTTGAAGCTAAAGGTCACACCTTGTTCAATCAGCGTTCATGTCATACTTACCTCATTTTTCGAAAGAAAATCTGAAATTTTCCTCTTTCGTCGCCTGAAAAATTTGCACGAGTTTTCAGAGCATTCACACAGACATGAGAAATACAAAACAACTTTTTATAAGCTTGGCTCTATTATTTGTTTTCTACAGGGGAATTTAAAGGCAACGCAGCCCATTATAAAACATTTTACTTTAAAAATACTACTATTAATTTTAAATACAAATTAATAAATTTGTTGTCAGTACAGTTTCGGAAACATGCCGTTTTTATTTTCATTCTCCATGCACACTGAAACTCTCAGCAGCTATTAGTTTGGAGCATGGTCAAGGTGAATTTTTTTCAGCGGTAAGAATTTTTGCCAAGTGCAGAATATTTTCATGATTAACGTGTGGATTTCCGGTCGCCCAAATTATTATGTTTTAACCACTAATATAGCTTGTGAGATGAAATAATCAGGCTTCATTTGCAAATACAGAAGTAGAAACGTCAATCACAATAGTAGGTTGGAGAGCAGACAAAGCGCCAATCACAGAACTGCATCAGCAAAGCATTGCTAGGGAAAAAACCTCTAATAATAATCTAATATAATAAAATATTAGTATTTTAATCTAAAATAACACTGTGGCATGAGTGTTTCGAAAGTCACATGTTCGTATGGCCAACGAACGTTTTTTGACATATATAAATCTCTTCTAACCAATTAAGGGTTTTTTTACACAGTGAACATTTTGCTCCACAGAAAAGCAGTTGCTCTTATTCGAAAATTTTGAAATTCGTCCACTAACATTAACAGTAATTATGAAGTCAATAAAGCAGTGAGTAACCACCCCTAAGCAAGGGCTAAGGCAGGAACATGCAATACACCGCTAACTTGGCTATTTCGATCTATGGACTGCAGTTTCACAAAACTTCAGTCCATGGATCGAAATAGCCGAATTGGCGGTGTATTGCATATGAAGTCAATGTTGATGAATCATAATCTCCACTGCATACAGGCCCGTCATTTAAGGGGGCAATGGGGGTCAATTGCCCTCCACCTAGCTTTGAGAAATCAATGTATTTACATATAAGTGGGCCTGGTTTTTTCCGATAAAATTGCATTGTGTTTGGACCCTTTGCCCCCTCCCCCCCTGGAAAAACTTGAAATGACGTCCCTGACTGCATACCTTGAAAACAGGCGTGTCTGAAATTTTGATTCGATTGGTTCAGAGGATAGGTAGCAGACTTTTGTACATGGGGGGTAGTCTTTTTTAGTCCTCAATATTAATTAATAAGCATCTTAAAGCAATTGATATTCATAGTAATTCTATTTGCCATTCCAAATCCACAAATCATTACCCAACTAAATCAGGCGTGGCATCCTTGCTTGACTTATCTG